>JAULJZ010152556.1:0-29769 GCA_032270985.1 Heliamphora pulchella
TTGGTGGGGTGTTCCGCGAGGGGGGCGGCTGGAATATATATATATATATAAACTTTATATATGCGCGGAGGGCAAAGTGTGGGAGAGCAGGGAGTTTTGCGAAGGGCCGAGGCAAGAGGATGGGGGAGGAGAGAGTGGCCCCCCGGGGGGGGGGGGTGTCACAGCGTACAATGTTTCGTGCAGAGGTGGGCACCGGCTGAAAGTACATATACATATGTTCATAGCCCGTTGATACATGGTGCCTACATTTTTTAAACTAAATGGCATAACTGTATAAAAGAAATTACCGATAGGTGTTCGAAGCGCAGTTTTTGGGAAGCTGAGCGTGTCTATGCTAGGGAGTGGGAATTCATCTTTTAGGCACGCACCACCTTCCTTACTATCCTATTCGATTTTCGGAGGCTTATCGTTGACAGATAGCGACATTGTTGTAGATGGTCTTTGGAGGTATTCATACCGCGTGTCCCAGAATAGCCGGGCATGAGGTCAGCTTCAAGTCCAATGAGAGCCGACCCCTCGAGCCATTATAACCGGTACACCTGCTTTTTGTCGAGTCTGGTAAACTTGTGACCTTTAGACAACGTTGATCACTACTTGAGGAGGGTTCACCGACCAAAGGACTTCTTGCTCGCTTGGCTAAAACATGCTCTTCATCAGGTGTCTCTTCCCATGGAAGAATCCGGATACTCTGAGGCGGGGCGGGGCCGAGGATTCTTCTTCTTGGAGAATATTGTAGAAAATGGTATCGACCATATGTGATTTTTCCAGTTTGAAGGGTTTATATGATCCTAAAATGGTGACGACTTCTCTCATATGGATAGCTTTCATGCATTGATGGTAGGTGGAGGGGATGGCGGCATACCAGTGAAGCCATGTTTGGCCCAATAGGGCATGGTACGTTGTTTCCGAATTAATCTCATGGAACTTGGTGGTGGAACGAATACTTCCCACGATCGAGTCCACGTGTAGATATCCCATTGTTTGTTAGCTATGATTACCAAACCCGGATATGGTCATGGGTTGCTCCACTAGGTGTCTTACGGGGATGGCTGCTGCTTTAAAGGTGGAATAAGGGATGATGCTTAGGGAAGCTCCTCCGTCTAAGAATCCTCTTTGAAACTCCACGTTGTTGATGAATACTGGGACGTACAAGGGTCTGTTGTGAGGAAAGGGTAGTTGTTTATCAGTTTCGGTGAATGTGATGAGTAAGGAAGTCTCCTTCAATATTTTATGGACGGGATCAGATAGTCCCATGCATTCTTCTCTGTTTTGCTCGGTGATCTTAAGTATGGCTTTCGTTGCTTGGAGTCGAGTTGGCTTGGAAAGTCCGAATTGGTTAAAGAACCATTTGAACTCAGTGGAGTTTTGGATGGTGACAGCTCGCTCCTCTTCGAAGGTCGATAAGTCCTGCTCCACAGCCACTTCACAAGCCACGAGCTCTTCCAACTCGTCGTAATGACAAATGGTCATCATTGAAGTACTAAAGGGGGCGTTGTTACCATAGCTAACCATCATCACTGCTTTACCTTTGCCTTTGTGTCGAGGAAGGGGATCTCGGAGGACATCCTTGTTTGGGGAGAGGTTCAACGCTTCGTCTCTGAGCATCTTCTTTACCAGGTGTCGTAATCCCCAACAATCTTTGGTAGCATGGTGCACCATCCGGTGATAGATGTAGTAGTCCAGATGAGAGAAATCCCTTCTTAAAACTAGTTTCTTGACTTTAGGCAATACCACCTTACCATCATTGACCCATGCATCAAGAAGTGCTTGTGCTTCCTCTATCGTTATTGGGAAAGGAGAAGGTTCCTCGAACCTTGGTTCGATTGCTGTGGTCATCACACGCTCGATTAAAAGTGTAGGAGATAAGTACACGGAGGGGCCTCGTTTAAACCTAGGCCGCCAAGAGGAGGGAGCTTGGTATCGCAGCAATTCACAGGGAGCAGATCTAACCGTTTCGCTTAGATTTCTGGCAGCTAAGCACAAAGCCAAGAAGTCTTGAAAGTTGTGGTTCACCATATAGATCTTGTAGGTGGAGCTCATTCTTTCAATGCAAAGTTTTACCAGCTAGTCTTCGCCCACTGGATCCTGGATGTCTACCACCAGTTCGCAAAAATGTCGCATATATGTAAGTAGGTCCTCCAAGTGCTTTTGACTTTCCCTCATAAGGTGGAGGGTGGTCTGGCGTTCTTTCACGTAGAAAATTTTGGCATAGACCTTAACCAACTCTTCGCATGAAGAGATAGAGCCTGGAGCCAGATTGACATACCATGAGTAGGCTCTATCAGTGAGGGATTTAGAGAACTCGCGCTGCCTACAAATCGAGTGACGTGCTCCTTTGCTTTTCCTCTTCGCCCGTCGAAACGAGTGAACTCAGGGACAACGAAACCCTCAGGGTAGGGAGAACTTATGACCTTCATAGGGTATGGGGGCATGAATCAAGGTTCAGAGCACTGGGGTTTTTTTCCGACTAGAGGAGGGCAGGTATGTGCTCTTTCATTTGTTCCAAGGTGAAGTGGACCATAGAGGAGCTAGGTTGACCTTATGGGTGTAGGGCTGAACCTACACCGTGAGAGAAAGCTTGGGGAACTCGCGTTGGCAGTTTCTCTGGCAGCGGTGGGGGCTGCACCCTTGCCCCCCTCGTGTTCCAGGTGTGCCTCAGTTTTCGACCCCACCGGGAAGGGTGGATCGTCTGCTTCCATCTGGGAACCTGGTGTGGAGTGGGGTCCCCACTGCAAGGTGAGCAGAGTTTCCATGAGAAGGTTTTGAGTTTGTTGCATAGCCGCGAGGTGGTCGGCTACGACTCGAAGTTGATCGGTGATGATGAGGTGAGTCGGTTGCTCGTTGTGGGGACCGTCAGCATAGTGTCCCCCTAAGGTCTCTGTCACCTCAAGGCTGGCTTAGGAATGGTCGGTATTACCAGGTGTGGCGGACACCACTCTTGCCCAGAAGAGTATAATGTAGGCGTGGATCTTCCCTAGCAGAGTCTAATGTAGGCATGGGGTTTCGGCGTGGACTGGAGTATTTAAGTTTGGGAAGATAGAGTGTACCATGGTGGATTGAGGACGCTGGAGGTAGAGGAGGTGAGAGCTTAGAGCAGCCTTTGGGAGAGAGAGGGTGGCAGTGGAGAGCAATTGGGGGTATGGAGAGGTTATATCTTGCAGAGAGATAGCAAGGTTGAAGATGATATGTTATGGAGGAATAGAGTGTATCCATTTATAGGCGATGCAGAGGGGATACTTGTATCTTCGAGATCACTAAGGACGGTGGGTGTTCTATCCAACATTGTTTCTGCAGATATGATCTTCTGGCTCTAATAGTCTGTATGATATGCTGAGGGACTATCATATGATTTGGTCGGCTATATGCCAACTCCTAAGCCTGTAGGAGTTCTGTGTCTTAATTAGGTGTCTCTCTCTCTACGACCAGTCACGTAAAGTTACTTGGAGGCCACCCCATTGACAAACACTAGAGCTTTAGCCACTAAACCACGTGCCTCCTCTATTCCCGAGCGAAGAAGTGCCTAGGCCCTACTCCCAGCCTAAGACCCGGTTGAAATTGGAGATAGCTTGGGCCGTGGGCCAGCTCACTTGCCCAAAAGGGGTTGACCTGACATCCTACTTGCCCGGAGGTGAGAATATAGGCCTGACGGCTTGCTTGCCTGGAGGCGCGGAGATTGGCCTAACAGTCTGCTTGCCCGGAGACGAGGAGATTAGCCTACTTACCCAGAGGAAAAGTTTACTAGATATTTATAACTAGTAATTTAGATTAAGTATTTTGAGCTATGTTGTTAATTATAAAAAGAGAGGGAGGTGCCTTCGGGAATGCAGACACAGGTAGTGCATGGCCATCGTCAACTCGTGCCGTAAGATGTTGGGTTAAGTCTCGCAACGAGCGCAACCCTCGTCGTGTTTAGTTGCCGTTGTTGAGTTTGAAACCTTAAATAGATTGCTAGTGATAAGCTAGAGGAAGGCGAGAATGACGTCAAGTCATCATGCCCCTTGTGCCTTGGGCACACACGGGCTACAATGGCCAGGATAACGGGTCGCAACCCCACAAGATTGAGCTAACTCTAAAACTCCATCCTCATTTCGGATTGCAGGCTGCAACTCGCCTACATGAAACCAGAATCGCTAGCAATCGCCGATCAACAATACAACGGTGAATTCATTCCCAGATCTTGTACACGCCGCCCACCACACTATGGGAGTTGGTCATGTCCGAAGTCATTACCTTAACCGCAAGGAGGGAGGTGCCGAAGGTAAGGTTAGTGACTTGAGTGAAGTCCACAAATTCTTCAAAATAGGTCCTGCGTGAGTATCGAGTACAGATATGCAACCGATACGACTGAATATGTATCAATTATGCCATATAAGTATCCAATATTGTTTTCAATTTCGGATACGGGGGATGCAAAAGGCTCCAATTTTTAAAATTTTTTTTTGCTTATAAATTTCAATCTTGTTATACGTTTTATTATTCAACTCTAATATGTGATTAGTGAGTGATTTATTATTGGTTGCTTGTTATTTTATCATTCTATGCTAATGTGTTGTTTACTTTGCGTGTATTGCATGTTTGATAGTAGCAACAAAATGAATGTATTCTTACTTTTGATTTAGTATTATAAATAATATATTACTAAAATTTTTTAAAAATAGCATTTCTTACAAACATATCCTAATTCTATCCATATCCTACTATTTTGGATTTCCCAGTGCTTGTATCATATCCGATCCATATCTTGTATCCATAACTGTTAAGATTGATGAATGAACGAAGAACAATAGAAAGAGTTGAGAGAGAATAGGAGAGAGTTATTATGACGATAAAAAGAGAGAGTACCCAAAATTAAGGTTAACTCCCTTACCACTATTATTTATATAATAAGATAAGCATACTAAAAATACAATAATAGCTCTAACTTAACACTCCCCCTCAAGTTGATGCATAGATATCTTTCATACCCAACTTGCATTATAATGGAGTAAAACACCTTACTACTAAGCCCTTTAATAAAAATATCTGCTAATTGATCTACAAATTTCACAAATGGTATACAAATTGAACCCCTACATAGGTTTTCCTTAATAACGTGTCTATCAATCTCAATATGCTTCATTCTATCATATTGTACTGGGTTATGAGTAATATTGATGGCAGCTTTATTATCGCAATATAACTTCAAAGGCTTTTCACACTCAAATCCCAGATCCTTTAATAGAACTCCGAGCCAGAGAAGTTCACAAATGTCATGTGTCATAGCCCTGTACTCAGCCTCTGTACTTGATCTAGCCACCACTATCTACTTTTTACTTCGCCAAGTAACCAGATTACCTCCTACAAACGTGCAAAATTCCGATGTAGACCGCCTATCATCAACTGAACCAGCCCAATTCGCATCCGTGAATGCTTTTGATTTCATGTGACCATAATTAGAAAACAGAAGTCCTTTTCCTGGAGCAGACTTAAGATACTGCAAAATGTGATAAATGGCATCAAGATGCGCACTACGAGAATCATGCATAAACTAACTAACAACCCCTACAACATATGCAATATCAGGTCTAGTATAAGATATATTAATCTTCCCACAAGCCTTTGAAATCTGTCCTTGTCAGTTGGTTCGCCGTCACCACTACTGAGACGATGATTAGGCTCAATAGGTGAATCTGCTGGTCGACAACCCAATATACCAGTTTTCTCGAGAAGAACAAGAATGTATTTTTGTTCGAAAATGAAGATGCCATTCTCTGATCTAACAACCTCAATCCCAAGAAAGTATCGTAACGCTCCCAGATCTTTCATCTCAAATTCTTTTGCTAGACTTGCCTTGAGATGAGACACCTCATCTGCATCATTTCCTATCACAACTATGTCATTAACGTATACAATAAGGATTGTGATCCTATTATTACTACGCTTAATAAACATGGTGTGATCTGCATGACTTTGTCGGTATCTAAATCTTAGCATAGCCTTAAAGAATCTTTCAAACTAGGCTATTGGAGATTACTTGAGCCCATATAAAGATTTTTTCAATTTACACACCTTCCCTTCAGTTTCAAGAGATGAGAACCTTGTGGTACATCCATATAAACCTCTTCCTCTATGTCCCCATGGAGGAATGCATTCTTCGCATCCAATTATTGGAAAGGCCAACCCATAGTAGCAGTACAAGATAAGAGTACTTGAACAGAATTCATTTTGACGACTGGGGCAAAAGTCTCTTGATAATCAATACCATAAGTCTATGTAAAGCCCTTAACAACTAGTTTTGCCTTCAATCTCTCCATTGACCCATCTGCATTGTATTTGACAGTAAACACCCATTTGCACCCAACTGGCTTCTTTTCGTTTGGAAGAGAGACGGGTACCATTCTTTTTTAGAGTTTTCATCTCTTCAATCATAGCCTTTTTCCACTTAAAACCCACAATAGCTTCTTTCCAACCCTGTGGAATCGACATAGAGGACAAAGACGAGACAAAAACACAATATGGGTTTAATAATGAGTCATACGAGTCAAATTGTGAAATAGGATGTTGAGTACATGTCCCAACGCCTTTTCAAAGAGCAATAGGTAAATCACAAGTATCAAGATTAACAACAGATGATTCATTACCAAGTAAAGCAGTGGAAGATACTGAAACAGGGGGCAGAGAGAGAAACTGGCAAGGTGGTAGTGGTGCACGAGCAAACTGATCCTTCTGACGTCCAGAATAAGTATGCAGATCAGTTTGATCTAACCGTCCAACAATATCCTATTCTGTTTCTCCCTCACCCGATCCTTCCGTCTCCCCCTCAACGGGAATACGATCTGGGTGTATAAGATTTGGAAAGACCAACCCATGAGACTCCTGATTAGGTTGCACTATCTTTTCCAATGTAGATGGCTCCCCCTAAAGAGATGTCCAGGAAGGGCGAAAAAAGGAATTAGTCTCCCAGAAAGTAACATCCATACTGACAAACACTTTGCGAGTGGTAGAAGAATAGCATTTATATCTCTTTTGAGTAGGAGAGTAGCCAATGAAGATACATTTAACAGCCTTAGAATCTAATTTGCCACTTGAGTGTTTAAGTGCATGAACAAAACAAGTACACCCAAAGACCCGAGGTGGAAGAGGAGAGAGAGGTGGAGACTGAGGTAGAAGTTCCAAGGGGGCTTTGAAGTGAAGGACACTAGAAGGCAAACGATTGATAAAATAGGCGGCGGTGAGGACAACGTCACTCCAAAAAGACTTGGGAACATGCATAGTGAAGAGAACAGAAAGCCTCTCTAAAACTCCAAAGGAAGGATGCCCCAAACGACGATGCCACTAATGTAGCATAGCTGCAAAAGTAAAGGTCCTGTATCTACATAAAGAGCTTGGCCAGATGGTGAAAGTGAAAGAGAAAAGGTAGACGAAACATCCCGTAAGTACAGTTCACCATGCGCACTACCACTGCCAATCGTTCTCTCCGTCACCAGTTCCTGAAAAACACAATGAGTAAGAAAAAAGGTTACATAACAGTTTAATGAACTGGTAAGACGACTAATAGATAAAAAGATTTGTAGAAAAATTAGGAACATGAAGAACGGACGAGAGAGAACGGGTGGAAGAGCAATTGATATAACCTTTGCCAGAAACAGAAGATAAAAACCCATTGGCTTTTCGAACCTTATCTTTACCAGAACAAGTTGAATAAGAAGAAAACAAGGCAGAAGACCCAGTCATATGATCAGTGGCACCGGAGTCAATGATCCAATGAATAAGAGAGACAACAGCACTAAGTGCACAAGAAGATATACCTGAGTGAGCAAAGTTAGAGGTAGAAGTGGAGGTTGGAGAAGAAGAGATGTTAACTCAAGCCATTAGGCGCCTGAAAGTAGCCAGCTCCGCCTCAAAGAGAGGGCCAGTCTCACCAGATGTGCTACCAGAGATCTCAAAAAGATGAGCGTGGGAACGAATAGGACCAGTACGGCTACTACCACGGCCACCGCCGCATCCCTGAGTAGGACAACCATATAACTTCCAGCAGTGATCAATAGTATGACGGGTTTTACCACAATGCTCACAGCGCAACTGATCACGGGTGACTGAACCACTCTTCTCCCCATATTTAATAGGTTGTCTTGGCCAAGTGATGGACGTGACAGTTAATACAGAGCGCTCCTGACCGGGAGGAAAGACCATAGCATAACGGCGACTCTCTTCCTGCTGAACATAAGCATATACCTGCCTCAAGGTAGGGAACGAATCTCGTCCCAAAATCTGGACACGGATCGGCTCATAGTCAATATGGAGGCCAGCAAGGAAATCATACACCCGCTCATTTTCTACCATTTTCTAGAAAACGGTAGCATCAGTTGTACAAATGGTATGAAAATACTGATAATAATCTATCTCGCTCCACAAACTGGTCAACTCGACATAATACTGGGCTAGCGACTGATCTTTCTGGTCTAACCCACGGAGTTTCTTTTGCAATTCATAGAGCTAAGCATCATTGCCCGTCTACGTATAAATCTGGGCTGTAGCGGACCAAATCTTATGTGCAGTATTCAGAAGCAAAAAATTGCAACTAATGGATGGCTGTATAAAATGGAGTAGCCATGACATAATAAGGGCATTTTTCTCTGTCCACTGTGTGCGAGACGGGCAGACGGCCCCACAACTGTTGGCTGTGAAGTTTCACCAGTGATATACCTAGAGACACCACGAGCGGCAATGGCTAAACTACAAGCACGAGACCAAATCAAATAGTTGCTGACATCTAACTTGACAGGACTGATTGGAAGAGGAATCCCTGAACGAATCAAGCTAGTGTCCGCATGACCACCAGAAGCCTTTTCAGAATCCAACATGGTTATGTAAAATCAAGAACAAATAGTACGAGGCAAACAGAAGCAAGAAACGATGGAACAGGAGCAAATCAAGGTAGAACGAAACCACGAGACCACCAAAGATAGCTAAAATACCATACTAGATTGGAGCAAAGTCAGAAAAAAGCCAAACAGACAGTTGGAGACCCAAGCAGATGTAGTCGCGGCGATCAAACAACACTGGAAGGTAAAAGCGAACCAAATAAAGTCTTCAAAAACACTAGTCGAGCCCTTTTAGAACCAAAACAGAATGAAAAAGGGCGAAAAAAGTCAAAATGGAGAAGCCGCAGGTCGAGGAAACCCTTGCTGCACGATAAAATCAACCAAAACTCAACAATAGGGTTGATTCGATCCATAGAGAGGCCTGTATAACCCTAGTCGGCACCCATGGAAGAGGAATCAACTATCGATCGAAGAAAAAACAGCCGCAATCGCGGATTTATGAAAAACTAGGGTTTGGCGCCTAAAATTTCAAAAAAATCGAAAAAATTAGCAACATGCCAGAAAAAATTTGGAAAATCAAAACATGGATCCTTAGATCCAGTCGATCATCTCTGGAAGAAATTTTTTATTTTTATTTTTACAAATGTCGAATTCTAAGATGGGAAAAAAGGGATAAAAAGAAGAAACAACGAATAAGAAGACTCAATTACATAGGATTTTGCTCTGATACCATGTTAAAATTGATGGATGAACGAAGAACAATAGAAAGAATTGAGAGATAATAGGAGAGAGTTGTTCTGATAGTAAAAAGAAAGAGTACCCAAAGTTAGGGTTAACTCTCTTACCACTATTATTTATATAATAAGACAAACATACCAAAAATGTAATAATAGCCCTAACTTAACAGTAACCGTGCTTCCTAGGTTGTTAGGTACTTTATTTAAGTTACTAAACCAATAATGTACTTCTTTTTTCTTTTTTTGGGTACAAAACGGGGCCAAAATGCCCAAAACAATATAAGAAGCAAACTAAAAGAAAGACTTTCTCGGCTAACCCCCACAGTTGTTATCCAAAGAAACAAAAACATCTATCCCCTGAGGGAACTTCCTAAGAGCATAAAGCCATGATCTAACCTCATTGCTGGTTTAGCTAGCCTATCCATCAGTTAGTTTAGCTTCAACGACGCACACCCATTCTGCTGTAAACTTTCTCTGATCTGGAAAATAAGGCTAAACTGAGGATGATCCATCGTAGCTTGATTAATCAACTGTAAAGCCTCCAAACAATCAGATTCGATAGCAAACTGCTTTAGTTTCTGTTTTTTAGCTGCGTGTAATCCTTTCCAAATAGTCCAAAGTTCTGCCATTAAAGCACGTATTTCCAATGTTATACTAAAAACCAAGACCCATTCATCATCTGAGTTCCAAGCAACACCTCCACCGCTTCTATTCCAGCCAAGCTAGCAACAGCTCCATCAACATTAATTTTAATCCAAGCAGGGTTTGGGGGGTTACCAATATATAGAAGTAATGTTCCCCTTTACCTTTGGCATCAAAATGCTGGTAATCACAGCTTGTAAAACTCAATGCTTAATCATATGAAGCAGGACGCTAGTAATCTAGTGATGGCTTTTGCAAGACATTCAGGCAAAACACAAAAGGTTACGAGAGTGAAATTGAGTGGAGAAAATGCAAGTTATGAATGTAAAGCAAGTGAATCCACAGCATTAATCTTGTGAGCAGTTTTGGAAAGATGCATACTTTTGCAATCTTTGTAGATAATTGATTATTTCACAATAGAACTCAAGCTAAGCCAGCTAGAGGGAAACTTACTTTTTGTTTACAAACTATAAGACCCTTGTCTCTATGCTAATTCCCAAAGTATACTTATCACTTCAGCAGGTAAAAGTACTCAATAATCTTCCATTAGCATATCCAGAGCTTCACAAATGGGATTATAAAACTCCCTCGAATCATTGCTTGGAGAAAGACATAAATAGTTGGGGATTACTGACACAATTGCATCAAAAATTTCCTTCCAAAGGGATTTATAGGAATAACTCGCTTAGTATCTGATTTAAAACGTTATGATGAAATATTAATATATTGATTAACCATTAGCAAATGCGCCAACTCCTGCAAGTAGCAAGAATGAACATTAGAAACTTGTGCATTTTTTCTTCTTTTTACTTTTTTTTTCATTTTTATTTTGTTATTATTTTTGTTGGAGTTGACTTTTAATTCCATTACTAATCCAGTTAAAATGAAAATACCAGTCCCAAACCATACGAAACGCACTTTGAACAAGAGAATAATCTTTATTAGCAATGATCCTAGTTTGAATAGCAAATAGATATCTCTAGGGACAACATAAACCATTCTGCATTAGGTCAATCCCTAGAACAGTTGGAAGGCAAAACATGGAATATTAATGAAAGAAAAGGAAGTAAATGTACAATTTAATAAACAAGTAATTTCAAACAGAGTTATACATATTTCTAATCCAATCAATTATTATCTTAGAAGATAGAAAGATATTGAAAAAAGTACTCATATTGGGAATTGTTAAGTCACTAATAATCCCAAAAGCTCAAGCTGTTAGGAAATGAGCCCAACAATGTATATCAAGTTATCCAACACTCTCTCTCACATGCGAATCTGTCTCGCACACGGAGAGACAAATAAATTGAACTAAACAGATGCACCAACAAAGACAGACATAGTGTACAATAACAAACATAACAGAGAAACAGACGAAACTTAAACCCAGGACCTCTTGGAACCAAAGCTCTGCTACCATGTTAAGTCACTAATTTTTCCAAAGTTTTTGGAATAATTGGTGACTTAACATGGTATCAGAGCTTTAATTCCATGAGATCTTGGGTTCAAATCTCGTGATATATTTTCCTATTGTATTTGTTATTGTGCACTCCGTGTATTAGTGCAGCTCTTAAGTTTGTTTACCTCTCCGCATGTGAGATAGGATTGCACATAAAGGGGAGTGTTGAATAGCTTGATATAGCCGATAAAAAAAATAGCTTGATATTCATTGTTAGGCTCATTTCCTAACAACTTAAGTTATTGGGATAATTTGTGACTTAACATGGTATCAGAGCGCTAGTTCCATGAGGTCTTGGGCTCAAGTATCGTAATATGTTTTCCTATTATATTTATTATTGTGCACTCTGTGTATTGGTGCACCTCTTGAATTTGTTTACCTCTTCACGTATGAGACAGTGTCGCACGTGAGGAGGAGTGTTGGATAACTTGATATACATTGTTGGGCCCATTTTCTAACAATTTAAGCTCTGATACTATGTGTTTCATTCCTACACGTATACTTGACATGCTCAATGCGTCACATGAACTAATATTGGCTTTCTAGAGAACACGCAGCAACTTCCCCTTCCACAGATGTGGCAGCTATTCCTTGATTAGGTAAAGTATATCTACTACTTTGGAAACATTAAAACAAAGCTTTGGTGTGCAGCAAGACATTTTGGTCCAGAGGACAGGGTCTGTGGTAGTACTAACATACAGCCTTAGTGAGTGAATTTTGGTAATTTTGTCATTTACTTCACATGGGCTGTCGGATAATGCATGTGTCCCATTATGGTTCAAGTAATGTTATTTGGGTTTTGTATGCGATCTACAATACATATGATGTCTTTTAGATAGTCAAAGTTGGTTAATTTAACTAGCTAAATGCCTATTTAAATAGTAGCAGCCTTCTTATATATGCATGCTGTTAGAGGTAAGATTTCCAATAGCTATAAGCTTTATCTTAATCTTTTACTCCCTAAATAGAAGATTACTATTGTAAATCTTATGCCAAACAAATATGAATTGTTCAGACACTTAACAATATCGGATCAACTTGAATTTGGATGAATGATTTACACAATAAAATGTATGACTTGGGTGTACTCGGATGACATTCCCTTTATGTCTTTTCTATCAAATTTCTTATACTTATAAAAAAAATGTTCGACTCGAATCATCAAAGTGGGCCCACTTTGGCCTGACTGGACCTTTCCAGTCTTTGAAGCCGTTCCCTATACGAAAACATTCAGTTATGAAACTTAAGCCACCATTTTGAGGAGGTGATTTTTCTATGGCACGAATAGCATCGTCCAAACAGCGTATCGACATTGTAATTAAGACAATAAGCTCGAAATGCACCTAATCCAACATATAAACAGCGTTGGTTTTCCTTCAATGGTAGTCAAAATAAACGAATCTAATCTGCATGAAAGAGGATCTACTAAGTCTGAGTTTGGCAAACAGAAACCCCATTTAGAACTAATATCAAGCAATACTTGTGCATCAACAAGAACACTGTTCTTAATTCCATAACTAGCCAGCAGATGCAAGCACAGTTTCCATACTTGAAGATGAACCCAACAAGAGAGATTTTGAGCTTTTGCTCCCAAAAATTGAAAATAAACCAAGCATGGTACAATCAAAATGCATTAAAACATAGTGAGATTTTGTACAATAAAAATTTGATTGACCAAATACATGAAACTAAACAAACTCTCCCAACATCCTCATCACAAACACATTGATGCAGTCATGGGTTCTGTTATTCTCTTCTCGACAAACATGGAATTCAGGACAGTTGAAACAAGAATGAGCAATTTGCATTGGACATAAAAAAATAATAATAATAAAGACTGATAGCGAAGGAACTCAAGAGAACATACCTTCATGAAGAGTTGATTAATGCATTTGAGGAATAGAACAGGACTGTACGGGCTTAGGCAGGATTGAAATGGGTTTCGGAAAAATCAAGAAATGATGTTAGATATGAGGTGAATAGTTCAACTTTGATGGGTATGATATTGCTTAAATAAACTCTTCTTTTTCTTAAAAGAGTTCGTAGGATGGCCTGTTCATGATTGATTCCGGATACTTCTATGGGATATTCTCCATCTCTCTCTCTCTCTCTCTCTTAATTATTCGGTGCCCTCACTCACCTTTATTGGGTAATTAAAAGATAAATAATGACTTACATTATATAAGTTATAATTATTTATTTATTAAGAGTATCAAAAGACATCGCCTATATAATACTCCATATCTAATAATTTTTTCTCAATCTTTCTCACAATATATATATATATCAATGAACCCATTATTAATTTAAACTAAAATATTTATTTTTATACTAATGATTGAGCACACACAATGCATATAAAAATTAATTATTTAAATATTAAAATAATTAAAATAAATAAATTAATAGAATAATAATGTTAAAATAATGAGAGAAAATTTTAAAAGGTATTTTTGTCTAATACAAAAGTTCACAAAGCTTAAAAAAATTTGACACCAAGTAAGTGCTCTCCTTTAATATAGGTTCCGTTTGGAAAAATTGCTTATTTTCTTATTTGGCTTATTTAGTTTCCAATAAGCAATTTCGTTTGGACAGCCAAATAAACAAAATTTAAGCCAATCAGCAAATTAGTCAATAAACAAATTATCCCAAACATACTTGCTTATTTAATGTAATTTTTTAAATATAAACAAATAAACCAATAAGCTAGTATCCTCCCAAACGAATACATCTCACATTTAAGTCACTTAAAAGCCAAGCATCTCAAACTAACTTGATGATTTATATTTTTTACTTATTTCACAATAAGCAAATAAGAAAATAAGCCATTTGGGGCCATAATATTGTAGATTTTTATTATTTTTTATCCCATTAAATGAAAAGAATTTTAAAAAATGATAATGAATATTGCAAAATTTTAGTTAATTTTACCTTCCATTTATTTGAGTTATTTTAGTCAATATCTTGCAATACTTTCAATTATTTTTATTGAACTTATATATAATATAAAAATATAAATAAACAATAAAATCTTAAAATGATAAATCGTGCATAGGATATTTAAAAACTTATCAAGTAATATCTAAAATATGACGACTTAAACAAAAATAATCGCATATAAATGTCTTAGAAACCAACAAAAGTCACATAATTGAAAATTTATTAGAATGAGATTATGTCAAGATAAATTTTAAAATTTTATCAAATTAAGTTCTATTATAATAAATTTAAAAGTAGAATGATAGTTGAAAGGTGATTATATGCCATATTATTTTAAAGATAAAAATTATATTGTATATTTGTTTAGTACCAATGTTCTCTATTTTCAAGACTTTAATATATAGAAAGCAAAACAAATTTAGGGTAGGGGGTCGAATATCCGCAAAATAAGAAAGCTCACTTCATATACGATTTTCAATTAACATATTAAAAGATTTTTGGCTAAAATAGGTTGCTAGAGATTAATCTTTAATAATTTTCTAGTGAATTTTTTGTGTTGATAGTATCTACACAGATATATCTTATAGATTTAAACAACTAAAGTAGTTAGTTAATTTAAACTAATCAATAATAATATTGTATTAATTTTAAATTTGAAAAGAATTCAAGTTTTGAAAGGATAGTTATTAAGAGATGATAATATGAACCAACCAATCACAAGATTGGATTAACACTAAAAGAATTTAAATTTGAAGAATTTCAAATTGTACTAATTAGAATTCTGACCAATAATTTATAAATATAAATAGTTATAAACTCATTTTCAAAATATTGACATTTGGAGACTGTAATTTGAACAAATCAATGACAAAATTAGATTAATTTAAATTTTAAGATGATTCAAATTTGCTTAAAAAATTGCATTTGAATCAATCAAATTGTGACCCATAATTTATAAATATAAAAAAAATTACAAATTGTAAAAAAATAAGTTGGGACTTATATATTGATAGAATAATAATTTGATAAGTTTAAAAGCTAAATCTTAAAGTTAAAAAAAGAGTTATATTAGGATAAATTTCAAATTTAGTTTCAAGGATAAAATTTGGAAGAATCAAGAATAAAATTATATTAGGATGAATATCAATTTAATTATTATGATAAGATTATATCGTGATTACTTTTATATTGTAAAAAAATTCGAATTTGAACTAATCAAATTATGACATATAAGTTTTGACCACTAAAGAATTATAAATTCTTCGAGGAAAATTGAACTTTTAATAACTCACAAAATTTTGTTTTATGTAATTTGAATAACATGATCTTATAATCTTATCATTGATGGATTTAGATTATATTAATAGTTAATTTTCAAATAATTTTACTTTCTTTTTTTTGAAAATAAAAAAATGTAATAATTTAATATTTTTGTTAAAAACAAACACACACGTGTGCGATTGCGCACACACATCTTATAATTAACAAGTCTAATCTAAAATTTTAAAATTAAGAGATTTTATTAATTTTTCTTCTATTGTAGTTAAAAGAACCAATAATATTTCAACATTTGTAATTTCACAATTTTAAATTTCAAATTGACATGATTTAAAGATAAGTCAAACTATGTTATCATAAATAATATTCCAACATGTATCTTTATCTTCTATAAGTTCAAAATTTTACCACAATTCAAGATTTTAAAATATATGTCATAAAATTAAATAACCAATAATATTCTTTCATGTGTATTTTTATATTTAGAAAACTCAAAATTATAGAAATTGAGAATTGAAGTTTTGGAGTTCAAAGACCTATTAACGTTTTGTTTTATATAATAGTGTTGTGTATATATATATATATATATATATATATATATATATATATTCTATTTAATATATGACTATTTAAAAACATAGTTAATTTTGTATTTCTTTTAAGTTTTCATATATCTTTTTGGGTGAAATTAAGAGTAAACCTAATAAAATTATTAGTGATGTTAGGAGTTTGCACTAGATTACTGATATTTTTGTACTAAGTTCTTGTTTTTAATAATTTAAAAAGTTACTCATTAGTTAAAATTATTTTTATGATTAGATTATATTTTAAGTGCCTTTAAACACAAATTATTGTTAATTATATATTGCAAATTATATAAAGGGAGAATGCCAATTGATATCTCTGAAGATTTATACATTTTTCAATTGCTCATATGACCTTGAATTTATTATTTTATACAATATAAAATAATTTAATTATTTTATACAATAATTATTTTATTTTAATTTTTTAAAATTTAAAATAACTACGCACATGTGTATACTATACTTCAAGTATATATAGAGAGTGTTTGGCAAAATTTTCTGTTATAACTTCTAATTACTGCTACTAATTTTAGTTATAAATTACAATTTATTTTAAACACTCACAATTTCTGCTATAAACTATAATTATAATGTTTAATAATGACATTTAAATTTATAATGACATTTATAAGAAAACATTTAAATTTAAGCTTAAAAAAAGTGTCTCTAAGGCCCTCTTTAGAATGTTTAAAAAGCTAGCTTCTAAGAGGTTCTGTTTTTGTTTTAAAAAACATAAAAAAGTAAAATTATTTGGATTAATTTTCTATAGTAGTTTTTTTTTTTTGCTTTTTATTAAAATACTTTTATATTCTTATATTTTTTAAATTGTAGTGTTCGGAATAGTAGTATGACCTTACATAAACAGTGTATTATGTGTAAGGCAACAATGTTTTTTTCGAAAAAGAACATTGTTTTATGCTATAAATATTTGCTATATTTTCAATTATTGTTTTACTTGAATTTTTTAGCATTTGTTAGAATTTTGTATTTTTTTATAATATTTTATTTTAATTTTTAGACTTTCGTGCTTATTTGAACCGAACTCTTAAGTCCATGACTGGTCATGCATTGATTTTAAGGTGTGATAAAATTTCCCCATTGATCCTTTTTTAGAGTTATTAATTAATTGTTCTAATTTTCTTTTATTCTCCTAAGTTTTTGATATCCAAATTTATAATTTTTGTTAGACATATATATAACCATAACTGAATATTATATTTTTAAAAAAAATATAAACAATAATAATTTCTAAAGATTATGTATTAAAATACACAGGAATTAAAAATTATAATAGTTTTAAATCGTTTTCAAAATTTTAAGTTTTTAGGTCCTTGCTTCAATTTATTGAAATTTTTTTTTCTTCGAAAAGTTATTAACAAACGCGTTTTATCTATTTTTCAAGAATTTAAAAAAAAAAATTACAACCAAACTGTTGGCTTAACTAGGTTTAAACCTATTTTGATGATAACAAACCTCAATTTTTAATTGTGCAAATTGAATGTATTCACAGGACTTTAATGACACAAGCACAATTGAGAAAGCAAAACAAAAGCCATGAAGCATTAAGATAATATTCAAGCGGCTAAGATCCATAGAGCACGAAATAAATCAAGAAAAAAAGAAAAAGATTTTAAGGACTTGAAGATTTTCTAAGTGTAAATGCACTAGAACCTATGTAAGTTCACATACCATTGGTAATATGTGTGAAAGCTCATAGGAGACCTTAGATGGACCATAGGTTTATTAAATATTTCATGGTAAATCATTTTCAAAGTATAAAATGTGTTTTAAAATATTTCAAAAGAAGTTCAACCAAAAATATGTAAAAATTGTGTAAAAAAATTGACACACCTTCAGTATTTTGGCCATAACTTTTTGTACAAAATGAATTTTGTTATGGGGTTTAAACCATTGGAAAGTAGATTTCGGGGGCTTCAATTTGAACACAAGAATGACTCGAATCGAAGTCTGGATGAAGGAGTTATGGTCGTTTGAAGTTGGACAAATTATGCAGTCGCGAGTCAGTCGACCGAGGATCAGATTCAGTCGACTGAAGAGCAATCCAGTCGATTGAATGGGCTTGTCCAGTCGACCGAACAGGTTAAATTTCAAATTTTGAACTTAACAGCTAATTTGACATTTTCTTATTTGACCCAACGGCTAGTACGAACTTTTGGCCTATAAATAGAGCATTTGAGCTCTGGTTTTATATACTTCAAACATTCAAATCAACTCGCTCATATATAGCAATTTTGTCCTTCAAATTCTTCATTTTTTATGAAATATTTTTGAGAGAAAACCTTTGAAATCTTCCATTAAGCTTTTCACTTGTATATCCTTTGGAGCGAACATTAGTGTGTTTTATTTGTATTCATTTGCTTGCTGAAAGTGCTTATTCATTGTATAATCCAATTTGGATTCTACTTTTGTATTCTTGTAAATGTGATTCTCAAGAGAACCCACTCCGCTTATTGAAGGATAGAGAGAACTCTGCCTATAAGGAGGGACTTGAGAAAGGAACATTCTCAAGAGAGACTATTCCACCTAGACTAAGGAGAGAGGCTACTCCGCCTACTTAATGAGTGTTTAGTAAAATTGTCATAGCGGTTGGCTTGAGTCAAGGACGTAAGCCGTTGCGCCAAACCTTGTAAAAATTGTGGTGTTGTATTTTTACATTGCTTACTTTTCATTCTCATTATTATATGATTGTTTATTGTTGCACCACACACATTTTATACACTTTAATCATTCATTATTAAATCAATTCTTGTGAAATAAAATATATTTGTGTTTTCAAATATACTTGTGAAATAAAATCATTCATTTATTGTTTTGTGTTTTTACTTTTTAAATTGTAAAATAAAATATACTTGTGCGTTAATCTTCTAACAAGGGGTTATATTTGAAAATATTATTGTGAATTAAAAGATATCTTGCTTACAAGTAAATTGAAAGTTATACTTGTATTTTGATATTTGAACAACTTTTTAAATATCCAATTCACCGGGAGCTCTTGGAATTACACACATACTATCACAAACATGGCTTATATATTCTAAAATGAACAAAATTATATACATTAAATTTAAAAGTATAAAACAATATCACTGATCACTTGTACAAAAGATACAATAGTTATTTTGTAGAAAAAAAAAATAAAAATGCAACAATAGGCAAATTATTTGAAGAAGATACGAGTGTTTAATTCACGCAGAGCAAACAACAAATATAATGATTGATGAACACAAATTGAGATTGTGTAGAGTAGCCAAATATAAGAGAGAATGAGACTTATGAACAAGAATTAAGATTGTGTGAAGTAGTCAAATCGTGAATGTCAGCCAAATTAGAAAGAAAATAAGAAATGTATTATGCGTGATGCAACAATTGTAACAATTGTTCTTTTCGAAGAAAGAGCGACTTCCAAAAGGTCAAAACACCATTAAAAAAAAAGAAAAGAAAAAAAAAAGACTCTTCGAATTCCTTCAAGTTGCACTTTTTAAGAATTTCATCAATTCTTTTCAGCAACCCAATCTTGGTAGGCACAACCAGCAGATTGGGAGATTTTCCTTTTTGGCCATGGCCAGATATTGAACTTCCCAAATGTTTTTGTTTCATATATTTTTTTATTTCAATATTCTAGTTTATAGTTTTTTTTATTTTGATTAAATAAAGCTAAACATACTGAATTTGTAGGCCTAATAAATAATATATATTGTTAATATAGTTTATTTAAAGATGATTATATATAATAATATATATTATTAAGAGTTTTATAAATTTAAGTTTTTTTTACAATCACCTAATTCACCTAATAAATAAACCACCTCTTCATGATAAGCAATTATTCAATGCAAGGGGCAATGTCTTATTTTAATTTGTGCTACACATTTGTATGAATTCCACCATTTTTTGTATGGAGCTCATACAAATGTGTGCTTCAGATTGAAATGAATCATTGGCTCTTTCTGTAATGAATAATTTTTTTTCGTGTTGAGAGTTGTTATAAATTGCCAAACCAAAAAAAAAAAAACAGAAAAAACAAATCATGCCTTAATTATCCAAAAAAAAGGCCTTATTTGGGCTAAATGTCACGATTTTGCTTATTTTTGTCTTTTCTAATTTTTTTTTTTAACTTTTAACTAAATTTTTTTACTTTTTCAAATCGTCTCAATGAGATAAACTAAAAAAGTAAATTTTTTTTATCAAAAAATAAAAAAAAAATGTACTAAAGATAAAAAAAGCAACATAGAATTTAGCTTATTGGCTTAATTTTGGTTATTTTTATTTTTTTTGAACTTTTTTTTATATTTTGATTAAATCTTTTTATTTTTTCGGCTTGCCTCAATGAAAGGAATCTAAAAAGTATAATAATTTGATTAAATAATAAAAAAATTACTAAAAATAAAAAATCTACAATGTTAAATAAGTAAATAAGTCAATAAGCAACATTCCCCTATTCATGACCAAAAAATCATGCCTGCTTAAGTGCACTGTCAGAGTACTTGAGCGTTTGCTTGATAATCGGTGCAAGTTGAATTAAATTAATAATAAAATAAACTTAATACATATTATAAAAGATGTCAAATTAATAATGAAATTGAATTAACTTCTCACATCTGATTTGCATTGAATTATGTTATAAATTAAACCATTATTTGTTTAATTTACATGTGAGATTAAATAAATTTATTATTTATAATTTTATCCCTATATTAAATAAATAATAAAATAACTCATTATGAAAGCAGCAGCCATGGGCTGAGGTCTTCATTTTTCATCGGCAACAAGCTTCAACCTGGTTGGCTCAAGGGTGATTCTATTTACACCTAGGGGTGTAAAGAAGGCTTAAGGTATGCAGGCGGCCCAAAACCTAGCGTTGTGCGGGTTCAACTCGGTGCCCCTATAGCCCAAGCTCGGCTTTAACCCGTTACCTCCAACCCCAGGCCTGGGGCTTCACCTTTGAGCCCCTGGGCCAGGCCAGCCTGAAGCCCGAAACCCGAAACTCGCCTCTAATCCCGCCCCCTTTGGCTCGAATTTGCCCACCCTTTTGCTTGGCCTGTGGGCCGTGCCGGCCCGCGCTTGAGCTAAAGCCCAATGGCTAATTGGCTTAGATCCAATGGCCAAATTTAAAATAATAAAAAAAAACAACGGCTATGATTATTTGCCCGTTAGGCCCGGCCCGACCCAAGCCCGGACCATTCAACGGTCTATTTGAATTTTCAACAGTCAGATTTTGAAAACCAACGGCCATGATCACTTATATTTGAAATGAAAGGCCAAGATTAACTGTCTGTTGGGGCCGGCCCGACCTGGCCCAATGGCTAGTTTGTAATGTTTTTAAAAGAAATTAGCAATTTATTTTTCTATAAATAGGGCCACTCCCATTTTAAAAATTTATTCAAAACTCTCTCTACTCTCTCTATTCTCTACTTTTCAATTAATCGGTGATAGTCGGGTTCGGTGATATTCAGGTTCGGTACAACTGTTGGTGAATCAATGAGTGAAAATCAATAATCAAGATCAAAACACAAATCGATCGAGATCAAAATTAAAGATCGGAGTTCTTTAATTCGGTTTGCTTTATTTTATGTAATTTAATTTATTTTCTACAATATTTAATTTATTTGAATATATTTCTTAAATTCTAATTTAATTTTTTAAAAAATTATTTTTTTTCAATTTAAAATTTTAATTCTAATTTAATTTTTTCTACTCTCTCTACTCTCTATTCTCTAATTTTATTTTGCTTTACAAAATTATAATTTTTTATTTTATTTATGGATCCACATATATTTCCTGTTGATGAAGAGGAATACATTTTCACATTTTTATCTAGTGATTCTAATCCCACTCCTTCTACTCCTGCTCATAATCCATCCACTGGTTCATCAATATCTGCTGTTGCATATACATCTGTAGGTTCATCTAACAAAAAAATTTCAAATGTGTGGAAATTTTTTAAAAAACTTTTTAAAAACATTCTGATGACACCGTAACTGTTAAAATAAAATGTAAAATTTGTAATAAATTTCTTTCGAATAACACATCGGGCGGTATTAGCCACTTACGTAAACATTCTGATATTCACCTAACAAATTCATCTCTTAATCTCAACACACAAATGCAGATAGTTAGGGGTCCCAGTGATAATATTACTAATTTTTCCTATAGTGCTACCCGCGCACAATATTATGTTATTGATTATATAATAGAAAAAGAACAACTATTTTCAATGAGTGAACAACCGAAATTTGAATATATGGTACAAGTAAAGATGTAATTTGGGCACGTCACAGGCGTGGCTCGGGCGAGTTGTACTCGGCCCTAGCCTAACGGGCTCGTACCAAATTTTCGGGTCAAACAGGACTTTTGTCTCTAAGAGTCGGCCCAGACCCTAAAGGTACTGGGCTCGAGTTAGGACTACGGGCTCAGGCCCCAGATTTAGGCAGACCAACCAGCCAGGGGTATATTTTTGGTTTTTTTTGTTTAACTTGTTGTATGTTTATAATTTTATTGCTCCGTGTTAGTTTACTATGGTATTAGTAGTAGTTAATATATTAACATTAGTTTATAAGTTTCAAATTTATAGTTTATAATTAGACTATTAGTTATTACTTATTAGTTTATTCTTTACTTATTATTATTATTATTATTATTATTATGCTATATTATATTTGTCTATAAATTTATTCGTTCATACTTCATAGTTTATATTATTTTATAAGTTTATATGTTTATAATGTATTATTAATTTATTAGTTTATTAGTTTTTATAGTTTATAGTTTATTATTAGTTATTAACTTATTAGCTTATTATATAAGTTTATAATTTATTTGTTTATTAGTTTTTAAATTTATAGTTTATAAGTTTATTATAAATTTATAACTTTATAACTTTATATTATTAATTTTATATTATATTATTATTGTAAGCTTATAATTTATATTATTATATGTTTATTAGTTTATGAGTTTATATGTTTATAGTGTATTATTAATTTACTAGTTTATTATTTATTATATGTTTATTAGTTTTTATAGTTTATAGTTTATAATTTATTATTAGGTATTAACTTATTAATTTATTATATAAGTTTATACTTTATTTGTTTGTTAGTTTACTATACGTTTATTATTAATTTATAAGTTTATAGTTTATATTATTATAAGTTTATTGGTTTATTATCACTTATAAGTTTATTATTAAATGCAATAAGCTTTAACAATTGAAATAATAAAATGCAATATAAATTTTATTAATCAAAAATTAAATTTGAACAATTATATATACATTATATTTTACACATTATAAGTGTATTGCACACTTTAAAAAAAATAAAAAAATTACATTACTATAGATCAAGTACATTCCAATTAGGTTGGCATATATAAGTTTAACAATTATTTGCATTATTTTCTACTTAAAATAAATTACAATTAAAATATAAAATTAAAAAAGTAAATAAATAAAATTTACAGATTCAAAAAATAAAAATAAAAATTAGTTTGAGCCTAATAATTCTTCAGGTGTTCCATAGGTTATAGTTTTCAAGTCTACTTCTAGTCTTTTCTTCTCGTCTATTTTTTGACACATTTTTGTTTCGTAAATTGTGTCGCGTGTGATCATCAAAGCTTACACTATCTCCGCCCTTAGTCTGGATCTGTACTTGTTCAACACCCGTTTACCTGCACTAAAAGTTGTTTCCGAAATAACTGTCAAGACAGGAACTGTAAGTACATTACGAACTATCGCGGACAATAGTGTCCACAACACCTCGTGTTGTTTTCAATACTCTAAAATATTAAAATTATCTTCATATAAATTTTCTACAGTATCAAAATAACGTTGAAATTTTGTTATAGAACTTTCATAAGCCTCAAAAAGTCTCCTAGTTTTTATTATAAACCAATCATCGTCATGATTTTGAGATAAAATTCTAATCGCGGCTTGTGTTGATTGAGGTATTATATTAGTTTTATGTTCATCATATAAATTTCTAAGTGTTTCACTTATTGGGTCAAGTTGGTTTGCATTATCATAAATATTTTTTAAAAAATATTGTAACCTAATATTTTTACTCATAGAATCTAGTGTTGAAACTATTCCAAAAATATGTATTATTTCACTATAATATTTTCAAATTCATCTTTCGTACTAAATATCATGCGAAAATAATTTTCATTAATTAAAAAAAATTATCAAATACTACGGCTATTTTTTTAATTGCAGTAAAACTAATGAAGTAGTAGGAGTATAAATATAAGAAAATAATTTTATTACTTGATCAAAAACTTTATAAATTTTTTCATATACATTCAAATTTTCCTAATCACTAAGCAATGGTGGAATAAAATGAGTTACTTGATTCATTTCAAAAAATAAATTAATTATTTTTTTATTACTAGTTGTAACATATTATATGTCGCATTTCATCTAGTTTTTACATCATGTTGTAATTTTTTAAATTTTATATTTTCTTGTTGACATATTTTTCTATAAATATCAATTCTTCTTGTACTACTATTTATATATTTTATTGCTAGCCTAATTTGCTCAAGAGATTCATTGTGATATTTAAGTCATTTTTTAACAATTAAATTTAAAATATGTGCCGAACAACGAATATGAAATAAAGAAGCAGATAATGAAAACTGTAAATTATGTTTTAAATAGTTAATACATTCATTATTATAAAAAGTATTATCTAAAGTAATAGAAAATATTTTTGATGTAATGCCCCACGAATCTTATTCTTGCATAATATTTATATCTAAAGAATGATCGGTATAGAGAAATTTTATAGGTTTAAATGAAAAAACTCTTTTATATAAATTTTAAATATTACCTATAAAATGTACTGTAATACATTGATATTCTGTATCATTTCTAGCCGTTCACAAATCAGAAATTAAATAAATTTTACTTTTTAGATTTTTAAATAAATCTTCCAACTCAGTTTTAATTTGTTCAAATCTTTGCGAAACTCTATTTTTAGTAGTATTTTTAGAAAAACGTTAAAAATAAAGAAAAAATGCGTCTTGTACTATATATTAAAATTTCGGTTGTTCACTCATTGAAAATGATTGTTTTTTTTCTATTATATAATCAACAAGATAATTTTATGCGCGGGTAGAATAATAAAAAAAAATTAGTAATATTATCAGTAGGACCCCTACCCATCGTATTTTGTGTGTTAAAATTAAGAGGTGCATTTTTTAGGTGAATATTAGAATGTCTACGTAAGTGGTTAGTGACACCCGATGTGTTACCAAAAAAAAAAATATTACAAATTATATATTTTTCTTTAACAGTTACAATGCTATCATAATTCTTTTCAAAAAGTTTTTTAAAAAATTTGAAACATTTTTGTTAGATGAACCTACAAATGTAGATGTAGTAGCAGATGTTAATGAACCGGTGGATAGACTAAGAGCAAGAGTAGGAGGAGTTAGATTAGAATCACTAAGTGAAAATGTGAAAATGTCATATTCTTCATCAATAGAAAATATACGTGGATCCATAAATAAAATAAAAAATTATAATTTAAAAAAAATAAAATAAAATTAGAGAATAGAGAGTAGAGAGAGTAGAAAAAATTAAATTAGAATTAAAATTTTAAATTGGATTTTTTAATTTTAAAAAAAAGTAAATTAGAATTAAAAATTATATTCAAATAAATTAAATATTGTAAAAAATAAATTAAATTGTAGAAAATAAAGCAAATCCAATTAAGGAACTCTGATCTTTAATCTTGATTTCGATCGATTTATGTTTTGATTTTGACCTTTATTCTTAATTTTGCTCCTTGATTCGCCAACAGTTGCACCGAACCCGAATATCACTGAACCCAAATATCACCGATTAATTGAAAAATAGAGAGTAGAGAGAGTAGGGAAAGTTTTGAATGAATTTTTAAAATGGGAGTGACCCTATTTGTAGAAAAATAAATTTTTATTTTTTTTAAAAAAATAAAAAATAAAATCAAACTAACCGTTGGGCCGGGCTCGGGCCGGGCCGGGCCTAATGGGCAAATAATCCTAGCCGTTCTTTTTATTTTATTTTATTTTAAAATTGGTCGTGGGATCTAAGCTAACTAGCCGTTGGGCTCGAGGTCGGGTCGGCCCGGCTTTCGGACCAAGCAAAAGGGCGAGCAAATTTGGGTCAAAGGGGCGGGCCTAAGGCCCAGCCCAACCCACGGGCTAAGGGGGACGGCCCATGCCCAGGTTGGGGGTAATGGGCTCGGGCCAGGCTCGGGTTATAGGTGGGTCGAGTCGAGCTCGTACAATGTCCGGCCTCAGGCCGCCCGTGGGAATTGGGCCTTTTTTACACCCCTATGTACAAGCCGCATTTTTTTCTCAATTTCAAAATTTTTTTAGAAATACTACTAAAAATAAAGTTTTTCAAATATTTGAATAAATTAAAACCGAGTTGGAAGATTTATTTAAAAATCTAAAAGGTAATTTTTTTTAACTTGATTTATGAACTGTTAAAAATACTACAGAATATCAATGTATTACAGCACATTTTATAGATAATAATTAAAATTTATGTAATTTTTTTTTCATTTAAACCTATAGAATTTTTCTATACTGGTCATTCTTTTGGTTAAATATTAGATAAGAACTAGTTTCATGAGGCATTGTATCAAAAATATTTTCTATTATTTTAAATAATACTTTTTATAATAATGAACTTGTTAATTATTTAAAACGTAATTTATAGCTTTCATTATCCACTTCTTTATTTCATGTTCGTTATTCGGTATATATTTTAAATTTAATTATTAAAGAAATATTTAAATATTACAATGAATCTTTTGAATGAGTTAGACTAGTAATAAAGTGTATAAATAGTAGTGCAAAAAGTGTTTATATTTATAAAAAAATATGTCAACAATAAAATATAAAATTTAAAAAATTACAACATGATGTAAAAACTATGTGAAACCCGACATATTATATGTTACAACAAGCAAATAAAATAAAAAAGTAATTGATTTATTTTTTAAAATAAATCAAGTAACTCATTTTACTTTACCATTGCCTAATGATTGGAAAAATTTGACTGTATATAAAAAAATTTATAAATTTTTTAATTAAGTAACAAAATTATTTTTTTATATTTACAATCCTACTACTCCATTAGTTTTACGGCAATTAAAAAAATAACCGCAGTATTTGATGAATTTTTAATTAAAGAAAATTATTTTCGCATGATATTTAGTATAAAAGATAAATTTAAAAAATATTATAGTAAAATAATACATATTTTTTGAATAGCTTAATACTAAATCCTAGAAGTAAAAATATTATGTTACAATATTTTTTTAAAAATATTTATGGTAATACAAACCAACTTGACCCAATAAATGAAACACTTAAAAATTTATACGATGAATATAAAACTAATATAATATCTCAATCAATACAAGCCGCGGTTAAGACTTCTTCTTGAAATCGTAACAATAATTGGTCTATAATAAAAATTAAGAAACTTTCTGAGGTTCGTGAAAGTTTATAATAGAACCTCAATGTTAATTTGATATTGTAGAAAATTTAGATAAAGATAATTTTAATATTTTAGAGTATTGAAAACAACATGAGGTGTCGTGACCAGTATTGTCCGTGATAGCTCGTGATATACTTGTAGATCATGTCTCTACAGTTGTTTCGAAAATAGCTTTTAGTGCAAGTGGACGAATGTTGAACAAATACAAATCCAGACAAATAGTGCAAGTTTTGATAATCACACGCGACACATTCTATGAAATAAAAATGTGTCAAGAAATGGACGAGAAAAAAAAACTAAAAGCAGATTTGAAAACTATGACATGTGGAACACCTAAAGAATTATCAGGCTCAGACTAATTTTTATTTTTATTTTTTGAATCTGTAAATTTTATTTATTTACATTTGTAATTTTATATTTTAATTATCATTTATTTTAAGTAGAAAATAATGGAAATGATTGTTAGGTTTGTATGTGTCAATCTAGTTGGGATGTATTTGACCTATACTAATGTAATTTTTATATTTTTTACAATGTACAATACACTTATAATGTGTAAAATATAATATTTATGTAATTGTTCAGATTTGATTTTTAATTAATAAAATTTATATTGTATTTTATTATTTTAATTGTTAAAGCTTATTACATTTAATAATAAACTTATAAGTTATAATAAACTAATAAATTATAATAATATAAATTATAAATTTATAAATTAATAATAAAGTTATAGAAAACTAATAAACAAATAAAGTATAAACTTATGTAATAAACTAATAAGTTCATAACTAATAATAAATTATAAACTATAAACTATAAACTATAAAAATTAATAAACTTATAATAAATAATAAATTAATAATGCATTATAAACTTATAAATTCATAAACTAATAAACTTATAATAATATAAACTATAAAGTTACAATAATAATATAATATAAAGTTAATAATATAAAGTCATAAAATTATAAAATTGTAAACTAATAATAAACTTGTAAACTATATACTTAAAAACTAATAAACAAATAAATTATAAACTTATATAATAAACTAATAAGTTAATAACTAATAATAAACTATAAACTATAAAAACTAATAAACTTAAATAAACTAATAAATTAATAATACATTATAAATTTATAAAATAATATAAATTATGAAATATAAACTAATAAGCTTATAAACTAATAAAATATAACATAATAATAATAATAAGTACATAATAAGCTAATAAGTAATAACTAATAATCTAATTATAAATTATAAATTTATAACTTATAAACTAATATTAATATATTAATTACTACTAATACCACAGTAAATTAATATGGAGTAATAAAATTATAAACATATACAAAAAAAAAAGCAAAAAATTACTCTTAGGCCACTGGCTCGCCCTGGGCCGCCTAAAGTCTGGTCCCAAGGCCTGAGCCCAATACCTATAGGATCTGAGCCGACTCTTGGAGGAAAAGGCTCAACTTAAAGATTTGACGCGAACCCGCCAAACTAGGATCAGGTACAGTTTGCTCGAGTTACAGCCGGATCCAAATTACACCCCATAATTTTTAATTGAAGAGAAATGAGGAGAGAGAAAAGGTGAGGGCAATACCTATATTAAGTAAAATATTGAGGATAATATAGTCATTTGCTTACCAATCCGATTGGCTCAAGGGTGATTATATTTACACTCCACAATTTTTCCCGAACCCACCAACTTTTTTTTTTTGAAAAAATTATCGCTGGAGACAAAATCCTAATGACTTTTTCCTCTATGTCCCACCATCAGCACTATCGACCAGCGACCC
>JAULJZ010152566.1:0-29768 GCA_032270985.1 Heliamphora pulchella
CCATCGGAAAGATTAATTGTGGTATCGCCAGTACAAACCTCCTTTAGAAATAATTATGGATAATTATTAGTGTGGATCACTTCTCCATCTAAAAGATTCATTACGAAGCGATTGATTTGGGATTAGGTGATGGTTAACACTTAGCTGTATAAAATAAGTATCCTCTCCATCTGAGTCACTGCTGTTATATACTGAACTGAAACTATGTCTGCTATTTAATTTTACTTGGTAGGGTCAGTTGTCTAGATAGTAAAATTAAAAAGAATTGGCGTGTCTGGTCTTATGATGGATAGTAGACGTCCACTCATCGTGGCATGCTATTCACAGGAATCCAGGCTGCTGGCGAATTAATTTTAAAATGGTAGAGATAACCAAATTAAAATAAATTCAAAGATTTGCTCGTCATAATTAATGGTATTTTTAATTATGTGACTCTCAAGATTAAAATGGCTTTCAACCCACTAACTTCCATTTTCAAATAAAACAAACTTACGAGACCAAATTATGTTGACTGGAAACGAAACTTGAACATTGTATTAACTGCTAAGAATTACAAGTTTGTTTTAACTAAGATATGTCCACCAGTACCTGATGAGGGAGCTATCGAAAGGGAGACCTAGGCCCATCAAAAGTGGCAAAAAGTTGATCAGATGGCTCGCTGTTATATTTTGGCTTCAATGTCAAATATTTTGCAGCATCAATATCAGCCTATGACATGATGATGAACCTCAGAGAAATGTTTGGGGATCAAAATCATGCTGCTAGACAGGTGGCCATGAGATCTCTAACGAATGCAAACATGGCTTAAGGAACACCAGTAAGGGATCATGTTCTAAAGATGATCAATCTTTTGAATGATTTGGAGATCCTTGGAGTTAAAATTGACAGGAAAACCCAGGTCAATATCATACTCCAGTCACTGCCTGAAAGTTTTAAGTAGTTCTGCCTGAACTATTCTATTAATAAGCTCAGCTACTCACTGGCAGAACTTCTTAAGAAATTTCAAGCAGCTGAGGGTGTTCTTAAGAATCCAGGTTATGTGTATGTGGCTGAGAAAGGTTCTTCCTCTAAGCCAAAAGGTAAGAAGACGAAAAAGATTCAGACGTAGGAAAACACAAATCTAAAAGCAGTCAAGGGACCAAAAGCTGGTGTGAAGAAGCCGAGAGGCAAGTGCTATCACTGTAACCAGTTTTGGCATTGGAAAAAGCAGTGTTCGATTTTTCTCAGTAAGCAGAACAAACAAGGTAATTACTGTTCACTGGTTGTTGAAATATGTTTACCGATATTATCTACTAATACCTAGTGTGTAGATATGGGAGCCACTAATCATGTCTACAATTTTTTGCAGGAGTTCCAAGAGACCAAACAGCTTAGTGATGGAAAAATTTACCTGCACATGGGCAATAATACAAGGGTGACAGCAGTTACAGTAGGAGATGTCACTCTTAGTAGAGATAGAATACTACTTCTAAAATATTGTCTTTATGTACCTTCGACTAGAAGAAATTTAATTTCAGTCTCGAGTTTAATAAAGAACAAATATTCTGTTCATTTTGGTGACTCTATCATTGTAAAGAAAAAAAAATATTTTATTTGTTCTGGTACATTGGTGGATAATCCGTATGATGTATCTCCTACACTGCAACTAACTAAAATGAATAACACATCTACTTTACTATATAAGAGAAAGTTTTCTTCTTTAATAAAGCTAACGTTTCTTTTGCACTTACGCTTGGGTCATATTAATCTAAAAAAAATAAACAGACTGGTAGCAGATGAATCTTTGAGTTCATTGGAAGTAGAGGCACTTCCAGTCTGTGAATCTTGCTTAGAGAGTAAAATGACCAAGAGGCCTTTTTCGACCAAAGGCTATAAAGTTACAGAACCGTTGGAGCTGGTTCATTATGATGTGTGTGGTCCTATGACAATTCGGGCTAAAGGTAGATTTGAGTACTTCATCAGTTTCATTGATGACTACTCAAGGTATAGATACATTTACCTAATGCACAGTAAGTCTGAATACTTTGAAAAATTTAAAGAATTCAAGGCGGAGGCAGAGAAGCGTCTGGGTAAAAGTATCAGATCACTACGATCCGATTGTGGTGGTGAATACCTCTTCGGAGAGTTTAAGGACTAGTTGTCATCAGAGGGGATTATATCCCAATTGACTCCATTTGGCACTCCGTAGCAGAATGGTGTAGTAGAAAGAAGAAATAGGACTCTTATAGAGATGGTAAGATCCATGATTAGTTATTCAGATTTACCAGATTTATTTTGGAGACTCACTTTAGAAACAGCAGCTTACATTCTAAACTTGGTATCTTCTAAGTCAGTATCTTCTACTCCCACAGAATTATGGACCAGGCGTAAGCCTAGTCTGAAACACATTCGGATCTAGAGGTGTCCAGCACATGTGCTGAAAGAAAACGCGGATAAGTTAGAACCGAGAACGAAAGTCTGTTTATTTGTGGAGTATCCCACGGGAACGAAAGGTGATCTATTTTATAATTCTAAGGATCAGAAGGTTATTGTTAGCACCAATGTCCGATTCTTAGAAGATGATTATATTATGGATCACAGGCCCAATAGCAAAATTTTTCTGGAAGAACTGAGAGAAAATAGCAGTAGAACGAAAGAGAAACCACAAGTCACTGATATTCCATTATTTCGTCGTAGTGGGAGAATTATTGGGACAAGTGCAAATAAAGAACAGGGTATTGATGCATAGGGTTCAGATTCTGCACAGCCTGTTAGTGCTAGTACACAGACATGGGTAGTGCCTCGTCGTAGTGGAAGGGTTGTTCATCAACCTGATCGGTATATATTCTTGAGAGATTCGTTTGATAAGATTCCGGTAGAACTAGATATCGAGCCCTGTAGCTACAATAAAGCACTAAAAGATAAAGATGCAAATCTTTGGCAAAGGACTATAAATTTAAAGATAAAATCTATGTATTCCAATCAGGTCTGGTAACTTGTAAAACCACCCAAAGGGATAAAATCTATTGGATGCAAGTAGATCTATAAGAAGAAAAGAGGAGCAAACGGGAAGGTTAAAATCTTCAAAGCTAGACTTGTTGCTAAAGGGTTCACTCAGAAAGAAGGGATCGACTATGAGGAAACTTTTTTGCCAGTAGTCATGCTTAAGTCTATCCGAATTCTCTTATCCATTGTCGCACATTTCAATTATAACATATGACAAATGGACGTCAAGACTGCTTTTCATAACGGAAGTCTTGACGAGTGTATCTATATGATACAACTAGATGGATTCATTGTAAAGGGCCAGGAGCACATGTTGTGCAAGCTTAAGAGATCCATTTATAGATTTAAGCATGCATCGAAGTCATGAAACACTCAGTTTGATCAAGTTATAAAGTCTTATGATTTTGATCAAAGTCTGGATGAGTCCTATGTGTACAAAAACTTTAACAGAAACGTGGTGATTTTTCTAGTACTTTATGTAGATGATATCTTACTCATTGAAAACGATGTGGGGCATTATCTACAGTTAAAGTATGGTTATCTAGGCAGTTCGATATGAAGAACTTGGGAGAAGCCAGTCACATCCTTGGGATCAAGCTTGTGCGAGTAAAAAATAAAGGATGTTGGGCTTATCACTAACAAAATATATTAATAATATCCTTGTTCGTTTTAGCATGCAAGATTCCAAGAAAAAAGTTTCTCCCTTTCAGGCAAGGAATCACTATATCCAAGAATCAGTGTCCTAAAACATTTGATGAGATAGAGAAGATGAAGGCGGTTCCTTATGCTTCGGTAGTGGAAAGCCTCATATATGCTATACTTTGCACTAAACTCGACATCTTCTTTGCCGTTTACATGGTTAGCAAAAATCAGTCTAATATAGGGCAGAATTATTGGACTGCGGTAAAGAATATAATCAAGTACCTGAAAAGGACTAAGGATTATATGTTGGTTTACCAGGCAAACAGTTTAGTTTCTTTAGGGTACACAGACTCAGATTTTTAGTCAAACATATAACTTGCATCAGGAGACAACCTTGCAGATCCTTTACAAAGAGTTTACCGATTAAGACTTTTGATAGTTATATAGAGGGCATGGGAGTCAGATGTGTAGCAGTATAGTTTTGAGTATAAGTAAGAGATTGTTAGGGTTGGTATACTAAAAACCATATTTTTAGTATTTAATATTATTTTTAATAAAATTAATTTTTTATTTTATGAGAATCTTTATGAGTAATGTATGTGTATCATTTCTTCATTGTTATGCATAAATATTTAATATTCTGTATAGTATTTAATTGATGTGTAGAGTACGGCTTACACACAGAAGATCAGATTTTAGGTTCTTGCAGAATATATGTTTTATGTTCATAGTTTAGATGAAAATGGATATATCATCGGTACGACTGTAGCACAGAGTTTTAGTAGGCCTGTCTTAGTTACGGGAAACAGATAATAGCGTATATAATTCCAACTCTCTGTGCTAGTCTACTTTGTGTGTATTGAACGGAACATTTGGGGCAATTAATTTTATACTGACTATATAAATTATTTCACACCCCAAGATTATTATGAATAGTGCTTATCCTTTTAATTCTGAAATAATTATTGATTTGCGTATATTTAATATTCATTATTTTGATTCATTAGATGGTGCGATCTTATATAGGTCTAAATTTTCGGTGAGTTGGATAGCGGTATTATTTATATGGAAAATATTAATTATTGACGGAATCCACGTCCCGAATGATTGGGATTGACGATACCCCCTTAAGAAAGCTTATAAGTTTTGACCGGGTCAAACCATGCAGGTGGATTTGATTATCCGGCGGTCAAATAAGTTAAGCGGAATGGCTTACGGAATATCAAGATGCCGATTAGATTAAATTAAATTGTCAGTAATTAAATTTAATTGACGAATATCGGGAATCTTAACGTGGGAAGAAATGGTAAGCATTTAATAACAGGAGCTCAATGCAAGAATGTCTTGAGATTATGGGTCAGAGTGTAATTATAGTTATTTAGTGGTGTGAACTGTAATTCAGTATTTTATGAAAATTACAGAAATCGCTGCTATCTTTTCATAATTGCATAAACTGCTGGTATGCGTCTGTATTCCACTAGAAGTCTTACTTATAATTACTCCCCAAGTCCCTGCTGTAACCCTATATATATGCGGGTAGGTAGAACCAGTTTTATAGATCATAACTTATCTTTCAATACTAAATATATCTAGGTTCTGCCGATACGAGTTCTTGATAGTCCGTAGCCCACACTACGTTCGAGGATCGCATTAGGGAATACCGTAGAAGATCTGACAAGAATTTCAACTCGAAATTAAATCGTAGTTGAAGAATCGATCAACAAAAGGTATTCTTCTGAATTAACTTTGGTTGCACGAGTTTTATTTTGATCGTTCGACGTCAAAAGTTTTATCTGGAATCCATTTCGGCATTTGTCCGTCTAGTTAATTTTTACCGAAAATCGTTTACAAAAATAATGATCTTAACAGTTTTGCCTCCAACATTCCACCTCTAAGGTAAACACATATCCCAAGGTAAATGTTTGAGAATCCTTATCTAACTGAAGATCCGAGTCCGTGTACCCCAAAGGTACTAAACCATCTGCTTAATAAACCAACATATAATTCTTAGTCCTTTTCAAGTACTTGATTATATGTTTTACTGCTGTCTAATGCTCCTGTCCTAGATTAAACTGATATCTACTAACCATGCCAACGGTAAAATAGATGTCGGGTCTAGTACAAAGTATAGCATACATAAGGCTTTCTACTACCAAAGCATAAGAAATCGCCTTCATCTTCTCTATCTCATTAGGTGTCTTAAGACACTGATCTTGGATAGAGTAATTCCATGCTTGAAAGGGAGAAATTCTTTCTTAGAATCCTGCATGCTAAAATGAGTAAGGGCTGTATTGATATAAGTAGCTTATGATAAGCCCAACATTCTCTATTTCCGATCTCGCATAAGCTTGATCCTGAAGATGTGACTGGATTTTCCCAAGTCTTTCATATTAAACTAATCGAATAACTATATCTTCACAGAAGATAACACCCCTACATTATTTTTGATGAGCAATATATCATCCATGTAAAATAATTAAAAATACCACCACGCTTCTATTACGCTTCTTATACACGCAGGACTCGTCAGAACTTTGATCAAAATCATAAGACTTAATGGCTTAATCAAACCTAGTATTCTAAGACCTAGATGTCTGATTAAGTCCATAAATGAATCTCTTATGCTTGCACAACACGTGCTCCTAACCCTTTGCTATGAAACTGTCTGGTTGTACCATATAGATTCACTCGTCGAGACTTCCGTTAAAGAAAGATGTTTTAATGTCTATTTACCAAATTTCGTAATTGAAATGAGGCACAATAGATAAGAGAATCCGGATAGACTTAAGCATGGCTACTGGTGAAAAGGTCTCTTCATAATCGATCCCTTCTTTCTGAGTAAACCATTTTGCAATAAGTCTAGCCTTGAAAGTTTTTACCTTCCTATCTTCTCTTCTCTTTCTCTTATAGATTCACTTATATCTGCTAGGTTTTATCCATTTGGATGGTTCTACAAGTTTTCAGACCTGATTAGAGTACATAGACTCCAAATCTGAGTTCATAGCCATTTGCCATAATTCTGCATCTTTATCTTGGAGTGTATTGTAGTTACAAGATTCAGTATCCATCTCTTCCGGGATCCTATCAAATGGCTCTCCCAAAAACATATACCGATCGAGTTGATGAACAACTCTCCCACTATAACGAGGCACTACCTGCGTCTGTTTACAAGCAGTGACACGCTGTGTTGATTCTGAATCCTGTGCACCACTACTCACATGTTCCTTTGGTTGTGAAATCGGCATTTTAATGGTAGTACCATGAACTGGTTCAGGATCCACGTGTGTACCAATAATCCCCTCACTATGACGTGGTAATGGGATATTGATGAGACTTTTTCGCAGTGCTTCTACTATACTACTGGTATTTTCTCTCAGCTCTTCCAAAACATTTCTACTCTTAGGCTTGTGGTCTATTACACAATTCTCTTTCAAGAATCAGGCATTGGCACTGACAATGACTTTCTGATTCTTAGGATTATAAAATAAACACCATTCGTTCCCTTGGGACATCCAACAAAGAAACAGACTTTCATTTTCTGTTCCAAGTTATCCGTGTTCCCTTTCAGCATGTGTGCTGGACACCCTCAAATTCGAATATGTCTTAGACTAGGCTTGCGCTTGGTCCACAATTCTGTGAGAGTAGAAGGTACTGACTTAGAATATATCAAATTCAGAATATAAGCTGCTATCTTTAATGAAAATTCTCAAAACAAATCGGGTAAATCTGAATAACTCATTATAGATCTCACAATTTCTATAAGAGTTCTATTCATTCTTTCTACTACACTACTCTGTTGTGGAGTGTCCGGTGCAGTCAACTGGGATGTAAATTCTCTCATCTGACAAATAATTTCTAAACTCTCCAAAGAGGTACTCGCCACCTTGGTCAGACCGAAATGCCTTGATACATTTTTTAAGATGATTCTCCGCTTCCGCCTTAAATATTTTGAATTTATCAAAGTATTCAGATTTACGGTGCATCAAAAAAATATATTCATATCTTGAGTAATCGTCAATAAAAGTGATAAAATACTCAAAACCACATCTAGCCCGGATAGTCATAGGTTCACATAAGTAAGAGTGAATCAGTTTTAACGATTTTTTAGCTCTATAGCTTTTAGCCAAAAATGGCCTTCTGATTATCTTACTCTTCAAGCAGGATTCATAAACTAGAAGTGCCTCCACTTTTAATGAACTCAAAGATCCATCTTTAACCAGTCTATTTACCTTTTTAGATTAATATGACTTAGGCGTAAGTGTTAAAGATACGTTTGGTTCATTAAAGAAGATTCATTTATCTTAAATGGTAATTAGATGTATTATTTAATTCATTCAGTTGCAGTGTAGGATAGATTATAGTAATAACATAAAAGATCATATACCAATGTACCAAAACAAACAAGCCATTTATTATCCTTAATAACCACTGAATTATTAAAATAAACTAAATATCCGTCTTTAACCAATTTAGAAATGGAAATTAAATTCATTCTAATGGATGGTACATAAAGGCAATTTCTCAATATTAAAACCCGATCTCTACTAAAACTGAGAGTGACATCTCCCACTACAACTGCTGCTACTCTTGTATTATTGCCTATGTGCAGGTAAATCTCCACATCACTAAGTTGTCGATTTTTCTAGAACCCTTGTAATGAATTATAGACATGATTAGTGATTTTTGTATCTACACACTAGGTACCGGTAGATAACACCACTAAACATGTTTTCACAACTAGTAAACATAAATTACTTTTGTTGTTTTGTTTGTCAAGATAAACTGGACATTTCTTTTACTAGTGCTGTGTCTGGTTGTAATGAAAATATCTGACTTTTGACTTTTTTACACTAATCCTGGTCCACTAACTACCTTAAAAATTGTGCCACCCTGTTCTTAAGCTTTTTTCTTCTTCTTGCCTTTCGGCTTAGAGGAAGAATATTTTTTAGAAACAAACACATTTTCTGATTTTCTAAGAAAACCTTTGATAGTTAAAATAATATCCAGATTCCTTTTCTAGTTAACATAATCAAGACCCGTAAGTTTGTTTTTTTGAGTATAGCCGCGAGTGAATTGAAATTCATTTTAATCTTGATAATCACATAATTAAAAAATATTAATTATAATGAGCAAAAATTTTAAATTTTATTTTAAAATTGATTTTCTCTACCATTTTTTAAAAAATTCGCCAGCACTTGGTACATCGTAAATAGAATGCCTCGATGGGAAGGACATCTACTATGCATCATTTGTCCAGACAAGTCAATTCCTATTAATTTTTTACTATGTAGGCAACAGACTTTGAATTAAATAGTTGACATAATTTTGGTCCTATAAATAATAGCAGTGATTTAGATGTAGAGGTTACTATTATTTATAGTTAAGTGTATACCATTATTTATTCCCGAATCAATCGCTTCGCAATGAACCCTTCAGATGTATAAGTGATTCACACTAATAATTATCCAGAATTATCTCTAAAGAAAGTCCATACCGGTGATACCGTAATTAATTCTGTTTGATGGAAAGGAAGGGCCCTAATGCCAACACGCAAAATTAATTACATCACCTACGAACTAGTAATGGAGACCGCGAAATTTATTTGTGAATAAATTTTCTCACCCACTTAGTTTTTAAAATATTTTTTAGGGTTATAAAATATGTTTAATTAAAATAAATTTATAATTCTCGAAAACCACACTTTGCAAAAAAATTCAATTTTTAAACCATCTTTACGTGTTTTATGTGTAACAAATAAAATTCTCAAATTTTATTTATTTAAAAAAATTAATTTTAAATAAAAACCAAGAATTTAATTTTATTTGCCGTTACACATATTTCAAAAAAAATAATTTTTTAAAATTAAACTCCTTTTAATTAATTCAAATAATTCGAAATTAATCGTCACGTTTTTTCAAGGTATTCGATTTTTAAAAAAATTATCTTAAACGTGTATAATGTAACAAAATAAAATTTTAAATATTTTTTCAAAAACATAATTTTCTGAAAACAAATTTTATTTTATTTTTTCGTTACAAAAAAATAAATTCGAATTAATCAGAATTAATTAAAACAAAACAGAATAAATAAACCGAAATAAAAGTATTCATGCATTTAAATAAATAAATAAATAAATACATTAAATCTCGGCTTTCATGATATATTTAAAACTCTTTAGTAAAAAAACTTCTGTTCATCTAAAAAACTTGCAATTCTATCAGAATTAAAATTCTAGTATTCTGATTTTATCAAAATTTTGCAACCAGCCAAAAATTTTGTAACACCCAATTTTTGCAAATCACAATCTCAATTGAAGATGATTGTCGTCACCACCTAACCATGCACCACCGCTGCCTCACCACGCGAGCACCGTGTACGCAGCAGCTCACCGCGCACACCTGGCACACGGGCAGCGCACTGGCTTCTTGTGCGCCGAACTAGTTCGAATTAAATCATAAAGTACATGGAAAAACTCCACTATTTGGAACGATTGGCCTTTAATATAAGATTCCAAGTATAAGGCTCCGTCTGGGATTGTGTTATGCTTGGACCGATTTTAATTGTTATGGATGCTTGATAATTATCTCAATGCATTCCAAGTGAATTCCAATTTCACACGTGGCCATAAAACATGGGATTAGCCTTGATTCCATTCCAAACGTGATAATATGTAGGCCCGTTTGGAATTAAAAATGTGCATCACAGTTTCCAATTGGGGTATAATTCCATGATTTCAAGACTTGATAATATGTTTCACAATGTACATTCCATGAAAAACCATAATCCACGTGGGCCGATGATTATCACCAAGATTCTTGTCTTTGAAAGCACTCCATAATGATGTTAAAGCCTTGATTCATCCTGGTTCATGATTCCTTTCCAGAAGCTTTTAGATTAAGTTCCACGCAATGAATACACGATCCGCGGATTCACTCGTTCTTCATTTGTTTTTGTTTTTTTTATTAAAAAAAAAAACAAAATACAAAAATTGAAAGACGAAAAATAACAATATTTATATTGATCATATATCTTCGATGAGTTCACAATCAATTTATCACGATCAACTCTCATGATTAAAAAAAATTAATAATCATCATTCAAACCATACAATCAAATATGCAACATAAATAATGACTATTAAAAGTCAGGATTAGATTGCCTACAAAAACGAGTTAGCACAATTTAAATCTATTCGAACCCATAATAAAATCATACATAATTAAAGACGATTCTGATACCAATTGTTAGGGTAAACTGCCAAGTTCCTAAGATTATATCTATAATTTTGATCAGAAAATATCCGGATAGACAAACGCCGAAACAGACTCTAGATTAAAACTTTTTGTTATCGAATAATCAAAATAAAACCCCGGTAGTACTCCTAAAGTTAATTTTAGGATTATATCTTTCAAAATCTGATTAGATGATTTCGGTTGCTGCAACAATTTTCAGTCAATGATCCGCTACAGTTTTTGACTTCTAGTCAAATTTCTAACATAAGTTTTCTATTGTATTCCCGAATGCCAAACACAAACAAAGAATGAATTGTGATCTATCGTCTTCTTTAAAAACCGTCTTGATTAGTCTTTAAGTTTTCTAAAAACGTAGAAACCCTAAGGTTACCTAATCAACTGCCTGAATAATATTAATTATCGCGTCAAGTTTTATTACAGCATATAAATAGTCTACATCAGGGATCTATGGAGTAAATAAGATATAGATTTTCAATGTCATTATGAAATCCTACCTCAACCCATAAGCAATTTCATAAAAATATAAATTATAATTTATTCCACTAAAAAATTATAATTGCACTCCCAACCTTATTCTCAAAATCGTAGTGTTCGAGCTCCTGTTATTAAATACTTATTTATTCTCCCTACGTTAAGATTACAGATACCCGTCAATTAAATTAAATTACTGACAATTATATTTAATCGTCTTCTTAAAAAATTTCTAAAAACCTTCAACCTAACTTATTTGACAGCCGGATTATAAAATCCATCTATAGGATTTGGCTCAGTAAAAACTTATAAGCTTCCTTAAGGGGGCATCATCAATCCCGATATTTCGATATGTAGATTCCGTCAATAATTAATATTCACCATATAATTAATATTGCTATCCAACTCACCAGGATTATAGACCCATACAAGATCGCACTCTCTAATGAATCAAAACAACGAATATTAAATATACGCAAATAGTAACTATTTTAGGATTAAGAGTATAAGTACTTATAATAACAATAGGGTGTCAATTAATTTATAAAATCAGTACAAAATTAATTATCTCAACTTGGTCATGTTCAATACATACAAAGTATATTAGCACAATGAACCGGAATAATTATCGAAACAATTACCGTTTCCTATAATCAAGATAGATCTACTAAAATATTGTGCTATAATCGTACCGATGGTGTGTGTCCAATTCCATCTAAACTGAGAACTAAAACTTATATTTTATACGAACTGATAATTTGGTCTTCTGTGTGTAAGCCAAATTGTACAAATCAGATTAAATATTATATAGAATAAAAAACACCCATACACAATATTAAATAAATAATGAAACACATGCCTTGCTCATTAATATTCTCATAAAATAAAAAAATTAATTTTATTAATAAATAAAATTAAATACTAAAATCAAAAGTCATGATTTTTAATATAGAAGGGGGGATAGTTTGAGAAACTTCTTCAAGAAGATTAGTTAACCATAGGTTAGGTTAGTTGACTTTAGGTTAGGAGATGTGTATGTATATATGTAAGTATACACTAGTCTTGGTGCCCAAGTTGGGGCACATTCTCCTAGGTGACCAGCCAAAATCTTATTTTTTATATTATAATTTTTTTTTATCTTACTGTAAAAGAATTTTGAAAAAAAAAATCATGGGTTCATTTCTTGGCTTGTTGGGCCTAACCTTTAATTTAGTTTAGCTTGGACTTGAAGATTTGAATTTTTAATCATAACATTAGGGTTATATCGGTCTTACTCTATCATGGATCTCGAGCTCGAGAAGGTTAAACGACTGAGTTGGCTCTTCTTATCGCAATTAGGTTCGGGAATGCATTCGTTTTGAAACGTACTTTCTTTTCTATTTATTTTCTTGAGTACGATTTATTGCGAAAGCAATATATTATGATTAGCACTAAAGAGTTACTATGAGTATGCAATGTACAAACATCTTTAAAAAAGTTAATACCTTTGAAATCTAAAATCATGAATATATAAAAAAAAACTTGATGAGTGCGGGCGTTTTGTTTTTGGTTTTGGGAACGATGTGTTGGATATCCTTTTTTTTTTAAGAAAAGAAAATATTTCTTTTGTAATGAAAAGTTCAAGATACCCAATTACATGTGGAAAATGGAGTCGTCATTTGATTTTTAAGAAAACCTAAGAAAAAATAAAAATAAGCCACGGGTCATTTAAACGTTACAAGAGAAAAAAATGGTTTGGGAGTTAAGGTACAAAAATGGAACGTGTTAGACACTCTTTTAGCCAAATCATTAGGTTCATTTTTGGTTTTTATTTTAAATTTTTCAAAAATAGAAAATATAGAACGGGGGTTAAAAAGTGTCCATACAAAAGCAAACAAGCATAATGAAAACCCGATCTAAGAAAAGAGAAAAATCCTACGGGTGATGCAATGTGGTTATTATTTCTAAACATGCCACGTTTATTTGTTTAAACAAAAACAACTAAACACTAGAAATTTTATCAAAAGAATAAACAAAGGTCTTAAGGACATTCTTGTATAAATCAAATTTACAACATATTATATATATCGACAAAGTCAAATAAGTACATGAAGGAAGTAAGGAAAATATTCCAAAGAGGAGGAAAAAAGCCTACAGGTTCATGTTGTACAAGCCCACTTTCTAACATACTGCATATGGGTTCAAACAGAAATATGAACAAGTCTCAAAGCATCATTTTAAGTTATTGGTTTAGCAAAAAGCTTAAGACTGCGGCAGAAAAATGTTGCGGTTATGTCAAAATATAACTAAAAACTCTTGGCCATAAAGAAAACACAGAGCGGCCATCATAAACAACAACAAAAACTCACGACCGTTACAATAGAAGGTCGCGGCCGTCATGCTTAAGAAATTACAAAAACATTTTCAGTGTCTAGTGTGTGTGTTGGTACAAATCATGCATCGAAAACGTGATACACAGGTTAAACAGAAAATAATTAATATACTATTTTGCACAAAATTTTAAATACATTCATGCTTATCATTTTTTTAACTATATTCTACTACCTAAACGAAAACACAAGCTTAGCGTAGATAGGTTCACGAATAAGATAATCAAAAGAAATTCAATAATTGGAAACTCTAGTCGTAACGATTCTCGGGAGAGAGAAAGTAGGAGTTTAGAAATGTTACGATTTTCTATGGTTACCTAAAATGATCAATCGTCTCGGACGTGTGATATCCGATAAGAATTTTCTAAAATAAATAAATAAATAAAAATAAAAAATATATATAAAAAATATTTTATTATTTAGTTAGAGTTTTAAATAAAAATCCGTTACAAGTTTAAATAGGCCGTAATTAGCAGCATATTCATGGTTTGTCCGTTATAAAACAATTATACTATTATTAACGTATTTAATGATAATAATTGGTTTTTATGATATAACGGTTATAATAATTTATCCTTATCACATAGCAGTTATAATAATTGATCTTTATGACATAACAATTATAGTAATTAGTGTTAAAATCTCTCTATCTCTCTCTCTCTCTCTCCCAATTCTTCTCACTCTCCCCCTTTCTTCCTCTTCTCTCACCACCAACTATATCCACCACCACCAACCACCACTCCATCACCCTTAGCCACCACTGGATTCACCATTTGCCACCTCCCATGCATGCCCGATGTCCCAAACCACCACCATCGAACCAGACTTACACCACCGAGCACCACCACTTTCGGCCACCAGCTGCCACCACCACAGACCTCTAGACATATCATCATAAGTTTAGTTAGAACACCTCGTGAGTTACCAAAAAAATAGTAGAAGCCGTATTCTTGAATTGAGGTTTAGGGTTATGTTAAGGTTGAAAAACTAAAGAGCTAAACCGGCCCAAACCTTTCTTAAGGTTAAGCTAACCCATTCTCAAAAATCCTTAAATCCAACAATCCATGAGTGTTACTCTAAAATAGCTAACTCAAATTCTTAGTTCAAAGAATAAGAGAATTAAGTATAACCTCTAATCCAAGAGGAAAATATACTGAATGACCTAATACCCTATAACTTCTAGTATTACACTTTTAACCCCAAACCTCTTAATAAATGCACTTTTGGCCAAGGACACTAAAATTCATAATAAGTTGTAAATCTCATAAAAAAATACTTTAGTTTATGATATAAATTACCCTTAGAGTTTTTGAAGATTTTAGTTTTGATAATTACACAAAACTAATAAAATTAAATTAGTACATCAAATTTTTATTAAAATTAGTACATCAAATGTGAGACCCGGACCCGTCTCTTTTTTAGACTTATATATGTTTGATGTGTTTTCGCATATATTTTGTTCGATGTATGATTTCTTCGTTGTGATGCTTGTTTTAGTTTATCTGAGCATGCGGGGTCGGTTCCCGGGGTTGTAGGGAGTTGCTGTGCAAATTTCAAAAAATTCAAAAAAAAAGACATATTTTCGAGATATTTTGCCTATAAATATCTTTCCTTAGATATTTTGTTCAAAATATCTTTCTCATCTTCTCTCAAGCTTTGAGATTCACCAAACGCTATGCCTTCTCTCTAACTTCTCGGGGGCCCGGGGCTTAGTTTTTGATAAACCAACTGCTGATCCTTAGTATCGGCATCGACGTCTACGCATCCCTCCAATCAGAATTTGATTTCGACGAAGATCGATTTTGTACGTGAATCGAGACATTGAGTTTTGAACTCATCGAGGTAGGATCCTAGACTGTATAACTGTTAGAGGGTTCTATGTGTAATCCTACGTGTTTCTACTGTTTAAAAACACATGAAAAATAATTTATGTTTCAAATCCGATTTTGGGTTAAAATCGTTTTTTGGCGTTCGGTTGGATGAAATCGAAATAGGGATGTTCCTTTCAAAATTTTATGATAGCCTTGAGTTCGGGTGTGATCTCAGGTATCAAAACGGGTGTTTTTGAACTTGATTTGAGGGTGGGAGGCCAAAACCGTAGCTAAAACCATTTTTTGGGCTTGTTCAGTCGACTGGATCCTTGAGTTCAGTCGACTGGATCATCGTTTTGGGAGTTCAGTCGACTGAACTCATGGGGTCAGTCGACTAAAGTGCCTTCTGTTCAAAAATTTTGTTTTTCCAGAGTGTTTTTCAGTCGAATGGGGGTGGGTCCAGTTGACTGAAATGCCTGCTGTTTGCTTGGCATTTTGGTGGTTTGTTTGGGGAAAAAGGTTGAGTTCCTTTTTGGAAAAAGGTTTGATTTTTGTGAAAACATGTTGTATTGAAGGTCTGGAGCTAGCCATTGGGGTTGAGTCTCAACTTCTAAAACGTTTTGGGTGAAAATATATTTTTACATATGTTGTTGATCTCCATGGTTTATAGATGGGATCTCTTTTATATACACGTGTGGTGTATCTGTTTTGCGGGTTAGTTTTAAAATGTTCTCCATAGATGTACCGTGACAGTGGATATTGTTGAGTTGGACTTCCATTGCTCCTCGGTGTAAGTCCAGAAACGTGCGCAGCATAGGTGCTCTGTACCTTCGGGTTAGTCTCCGTAAATTGAGTGATTGGGTGCTTTGTACCCTCGGGCTCAAGTCCCGTAAATTAAGCAGTAGGTGCTCTGTACCTTCGGGTTGAATCTCGTAAATTGAGTGGTTAGTGGGTGCTCTGGACCCTCAGGCTTGAGCCGTAAATTGAGTAGTTACGTTGTCGTGACTCCGTATAGAACTTGTCATTACTAAGCCTGTGGACCTAAGGTCATGGACGAGAGTCTATAGTTGTTGCCTTTGTCTTGAGTTGATCGAGTCGGTACATAGGATTACATTTTATCGTGTCTCATCGACTGCATGTCCCGAGTGGAGAATGCTGTGTTTTACTGCTTTCTCTTAACTGTGGCATGATATCTGTCAGGTTATATGCATAGTTTCAAAGATAGAAAACTGATGGTTTTTTAGAGGAAAACCTGTTTGGGGCTTTTGTGGTCGAGTTCGCTCCCACCATATGATTGCAAGACCTGTATTACAGTTTACAGTCTAGTTTCTATTGGGTTTCGGCTCACGGTGTGAGATTTTTTTTGCTGTAAAACCTTTTTTAGGTGAGCATATGGAGTTGACCTAGTTGCGGAGATGATGGAAAACTGGCTGTAGTTTTCCCTTTTTGAGACATGTACTTACATGTGATGCCTATTTGGGCTGGTTTTGTACGCCTTTTGGTGATATGATTATTCATGTATGAGAATACATGTTACAGTTTTATGAGAGTTGAACTTGAGAATCTTTTATCCAAATGTTGTATTTTGATTTCCAACCGTGAAATCCTATTTTTCTTAAATGGGTGTTTTAGTGGGCTTTCGCGTGATCCTAGTATTTGGGGCGTGACAACTTGGTATCAGAGTTCTAGGTTCGAATACCTATGAGCCATAGGAATGAGGGTACATCACCTTGTGAGGATGTGCATTTGCTTGATTTCCTGTGTTGTAGTGCATGATAGCTTGTTTATGTGGGTATGGAGGTTGGAACTTAGAATTGATTAGTCTTGCTTTTGGGCATTTGAAGTAATGTACTTGGGAGCTATGCTAGAGACGCGTTTCGCGAACGTGATTTCTAGCAAGGAATCTAAGTAGGTGGTTCAGAGTGACGAGTCTTTCTTGTTGGTTCTCCTCGGTATGTGAGATGTGATAACATGATATTACGTGGTTATGTGTTAGCATGCATATCTGTCTTTTACATTAGCAATGACATGTTGTAGGAAGCTTACCCTGTTATCTTGCTTTCGTATGGAGTCATGTCTACACGGGGTGGACGAGGCCATGGTCGAGGCCGAGGCCGTAGTCGTGGCCGTGGTCGAGGCCGAGGCCGTGGTTCTAGCCGAAGGGACATTCCAGTCCCAGATGTTGGGGATGCTAATGCACCCCAAGGACCTGTTGCTGAGGGAGATCTATTACGTGAGATGGTCGGCTCCATCCGACAACTGGCTGAGGCCACTAGGGGCAGGGAGAGTATACCAGAACCGAGGGCGACGGTTGCGATGCGTGATTTTCACCGTCTGGACCCTCCTACCTTTTTTGGGGATCCCAATCCCACCGTAGCCACCGAGTGGCGGGAGCTAGTTACCAGGATCCTAGATTCGCTTCAGAGAGAGGAAGACGATCTGAGGGTCACTTGCGCTACCTTTCGACTGATGGAAAGCGCTCACATGTGGTGGAAGTTCGCTAAGACTACAGTGGTAGGTACATGGGAGGCATTCATGAAGGTATTTCTGGAGAAATACTTTCCAGCGACACTGAGGGATAGCTATAGAGAGGATTTCTTATTTTTGACTCACGGAAGCATGTCAGTTGTTGAGTATGAGGTTAAGTTTACCAGCTTATCCTGGTTGGCCCAAGAGATCATACCTACTAATGAGTTCAAGGCGAACAGATTCGAGAGGGGTTTGAGGCCCGCTATTAGAGACAGAGTGGCGGCATTTCATATACAGGTCTACACTGAGTTAGTACAGATGGCCATGAAGGTGGAAGACACCTTGAGCGAGACGCGCAGAGACAGGGACAATAAGGGTCAGCCAGGAGGGGGACACGCACAGGACTAGTGGCTCAGGGAGAACAAGCGCCGACGGACATCTGGTCCGAGTTCTCATCCGGCGGGGTCGTATCAACCACAGTTTTCTACATCCACACATCCCGTAGTCTCAACAGGACGGTCGGATCAGAGGGCGCTTTGTCATAGATGCCACAGGCCGGGGCATCGTGCGGCAGAGTGCCAGAGTGCAGCGCCTGTTTAGGCACAGTCGCAATCACAGGCTCAGGGAAGAGGGCAAGTGGTTTGTTTTGAGTGTGGCCAATTAGGGCACATCCGCAAGGATTGCCCCGAATAGGGGAGCACAGCTGGAGCTTCTGTTACTCCATCTGCTCAGGGACGTCAGCCATCCAGATTTACAGAAGGGGGCGCTTCAGTGCAGTCAAGCAGACAGTCTACAGTTCAAGGCCACAGTGCACCGGCCAGAGCTTATGTTCTAGCAGATCCTCATTCATCCAGAGCACCGGTCATACCCGCTGCTACTGCTACCACCTCCATGATCAGAGGTACTCTTCTAGTCTTTAGATCATGGGTCAGTGTTCTCATAGACACGAGAGCATCACAATCGTTCATATCATTTGCTTTTGCATCTGCTTTGGGGTTGAAAACTGACCTGTTGGGTAGTGTTTTGAGAGTGGAGAACCCAGTAAGTGGGAGTGTGACGTTGAGTCTGGTGTGTAGATCCTGTGTGTTGGAGGTCGCCGGTCGTTGTTTAGAGTTCGACTTCATTATTCTAGACATGATCGCGTTTGACGTCATCCTAGGAATGGGTTGGCTGACCACCTATCGTGCCTTCATCGATTGCGATCGATGGAGGGTAACGATCTGCACACCAGCGGGAGATTGCTTTTGTTTCGTGGGTGACCGAGATAAGGGTTTGGTGTCTATACCCGGTGTCGTGCGAAACCAGGGCAGCCTGGGCTTCCTCTTTGTAGCCCTCCTGTTGGATGATGAGGTTAGGGTTCAAGGAGTGTTACCTCCGGTGGTCTGCGACTATTCCGTTGTCTTCCCAGACGATTTGTTTGAGTTGCCACCGAGCTATGAGGTAGAGTTCTCTATAGAGTTGATTTCAAGGACTGCTCCTATATCTATATCGTCTTATCGGTTTGCACCCGCTGAGCTGTGTGAGCTCACGATACAGCTTCAGGAGCTACAAGAGAAGGGATTTATATGCCCGAGTACTTCACCATGGGGAGCTCCTGCTCTTTTTGCCAAGAAGAAGGATGGATCCTTACGTTTGTGCATCGACTATCGAAAACTGAATCAGGTGACAGTGAAGAACAAGTTTCCTATGCTAAGGATAGATGATTTATTTGATTAGTTGAAGGGGTCGAGCTGTTTTTCAAAGATAGATCTGAGATCAAGATATCACCAGTTGCGGATTAGGGACGAGGACATGGCGAAGACCGCCTTCCGGACTCGCTATGGTCACTACGAGTTTTTGATCATGCCGTTCGGTCTAACGAATGCACCAGCAACGTTTATAGGTTTGATAAACCGCATCTTTCATCCGTACTTGGATAATTTCGTGGTAGTGTTTGTAGATGATATTCTCATCTATTCACCTACTAGGAAGGCGCACGAGGACCATCTGCGTATTGTTCTGCAGATTTTGAGAGAGCATCGCTTGTATGCGAAGTTCGAGAAGTGCGAGTTTTGGATGTCTGAGGTGAGATTTCTTGGACACGTAGTGTCGACAGACGGGGTAGCTATGGATTCGTCGAAGACAGATGCTGTGAGAGGTTGGGAGCGGCCGAAGAACGCCTTTGAGATTCGTAGTTTTTTGGGCTTGGCAGGGTACTATCGGCGGTTTGTGAAGGACTTTGCGAGACTTGCTGCACTGATGACGCGTCTGACTCGAAAGGGAGTTATGTTTGGGTGGAGTGAGTCCTGTGAGTCAGCATTCCAGGAGCTGAAGACGAGATTGACTAGCACGCCAGTGTTGGTTATCCTAGACTGAGGCTTAGGCTATACAGTGTATTGTGATGCATCACACGACGGTTTGGGTTGTGTGCTGATGCAGGAAGGGAAGGTGGTGGCCTGTGGTTCTCGGCAACTGAAGATCCATGAGAAGAACTACCCGACACACGATTTGGAGTTGGCAGCCGTAGTCTTTGCCTTGAAGACATGGCGTCACTATCTTTATGGTGAGCATTTCGAGATTTTCTCCGATCACAAGAGCTTAAAATACTTGTTTTCGCAGAAGGATTTGAACTTGCACCAACTACGATGGATGGAGTTGTTAGATGATTATGATTTCGACTTGCAGTATCATCTAGGGAAAGCCAACGTTGTAGCTGACGCTCTCAGCAGGAGATCTCATGGCTCATTAGCTTCTGTTGCTATACGGGAATGGGACATGTTTGGAGAGATTGGAGAGTTTGATCTATGCTTTGGGGAGACAGCGACGGGGGCCACCTTATTTTCAGTAGTTTTACGACTAGCATTGATTGCACGAGTGTTAGAGATCCAACAGACGGAACAGGAAGCTCAGATGATACGAGATCGTTTTGCTTGTGGAGAGAATACAACAGGATGGGTTGTCGGTTCAGACTAGATTCTGAGATTAGCCGGGAGGTTGCTTGTACCAGAGTCATGCCGAGCTGATCTTCTACATGAGTGTCATCATCATTCACGCCTTATAGTGCATCCTGGAGGCACGAAGATGTACCATGACTTACGCCGTCAGTTCTATTGGACAGGGATGAAGAAGGATGTGCTTCAGTTTGTTTCACGGTGTCTTACTTGTCAGAAGGTAAAGGTGGAGCACCAAAAATCGAGAGGATTGTTACAGCCGTTATCGGTATCTAAATGGAAGTGGGAGAACGTCATGATGGACTTTGTGTCAGGACTTTCTCGCTCACCTAGGGGACACGCCGCCATTTGGGTCGTGGTCGATAGGTTGACGAAGTTTGCACACTTTCTCCCCATCCGCATGAAGGATTCGGTGGATCAGCTGAGTCGTTTGTATGTCAGAGAGATAGTCTAGCTGCATGGAGTGCCAGTATCTATTGTTTCTAATTGAGACCCGCGCTTCACGTCAAGCTTTTGGCAGAGTCTTCAGGTGGCTTTGGGGACGAACTTGATGTTCAGTACTGCTTTTCACCCCCAGATGGATGGCCAATCTGAGAGGACCATACAGATTCTTGAGGACATGTTGAGAGCATATGTACTTGATTTCAGAAGTTCTTGGGAGGATCATTTTCTATTAGCAGAGTTTACATACAACAACAGCTATCAATCCAGTATTGGGATGGCACCGTATGAGGCTTTGTATGGTAGACCGTGTAGGTCTCCAGTGTGTTGGTTAGATGTGGGAGAGGCCACTGTCTTTGGACCAGACCTGGTGCGGAAGACGATGGAGAAGATTGTTGTGATTCGCCAGCGTCTACAGACAACGCAGAGCCGCAGAAGAGTTATGCAGACCGGAGGAGAAGACCTTTAGAGTTTGTAGTGTGAGATCATGTGTTTCTGAAGGTCTCACCTCGTAGAGGTTTGATGAGGTTTGGTCGTAGCGGGAAGCTATCACCGCGCTTCATTGGACCTTTTGAGATTCTTGACAGGATTGGGGAGGTTGCTTACTGTCTGGCTTTGCCACTTCAGTTAGCATCTATGCATAACGTGTTTCACGTTTCTATGTTTCAGAGGTACGAGCCTGATCCGTCACATGTGTTAGATTGGGCTGAGCTGCAAGTGGATGAGGATGCCACTTATGGGGAGCGTCCGGTGAAGATTCTTGACACGAAGGAGCAAGTGTTGCGGGGCAGAACCATTGCTTATGTCAAGATCTTATGGCTTCATCATGGAGTTGAAGAGGCTACATGGGAGCTGGAGTCGGGGATGCGTGCTAGATATCCGGAGCTTTTTCCTTTGTGACCCTGTAGCGAATTTCGGGGGCAAAATTCCTTAAGGGGGAGAGTTGTGAGACCCGGATCCTTCTCTTTTTGAGACTTATATATGTTTGATGTGTTTTTGCATATATTTTGTTCGATGTATGATTTCTTTGTTGTGATGCATGTTTTAGTTTATCTGAGCATGCGGGGTCGGTTCCTAGGGTTGTAGGGAGTTGCTGTGCAAATTTTTAAAAAAAATTTTAAAAAAAGATATTTTCGAGATATTTTGCCTATAAATATCTTTTCTTAGATATTTTGTTCAAAATATCTTTCTCATCCACTCTCTAGCTTTGAAACTCACAAACGCTCTGCATTCTCTCTAACTTCTCAGGGGCCCGGGACTTAGTTTTTGATAAATCAACTGCTGATCCTTAGTATCGGCATCGAGGTCTACGCATCCATTCAATCAGAATTTGATTTCGACGAAGCTCAGTTTTGCACATGGATCGAGACGTCGAGTTTTGAACTCACCGAAGTAGGATTTTATATTGTATAACTGTCAGAGGGTTCTATGTGTAATCCTACGTGTTTCTACCGTTTAAAAACACATGGAAAATGATTTATGTTTCAAATCCAATTTTGGGTTAAAACCATTTTTCGGCGTTCGGTTGGATGAAATCGAAAGAGGGATGTTCCTTTCGAGGTTTTATGATTGTCTTGAGCTCGGGTGTGCTCTTAGGTATCAAAATGGGTGTTTTTGAAGCTTAGTTTGAGGGTGGGAGGCCAAAACCATAGCTAAAACCATTTTCTGGGCTTGTTCAGTCGACTGGACCCTTGAGTTTAGTCGACTGGATCATCGTTTTGGGAATTCAGTCGACTGAACTCATGGGATCAGTCGACTAAAGTGCCTTCTGTTCGAAAATTTTGTTTTTTCAGAGTGTTTTTCAGTCGACTGGGGGTGGGTCCAGTCAACTGAAATGCCTGCTGTTTGCTTGGCATTTCGGTGGTTCGTTTGGGGAAAAAGGTTGAGTTTTTATTTGGAAAAAGGTTCAGTTTTTGTGAAAACATGTTTTATTGAAGGTCTGGAGCTAGTCATTGGGGTTGAGTCTCAGCTTCTAAAATATTTTGGGTGAAAATATGTTTTTACATATGTTGTTGATCTCCATGGTTCATGGATGGGATCTCTTTTATATACACGTGTGGTGTATCGATTTTGCGGGTTGGTTTTGAAATATTCTCCATAGATGTACCGTGACAGTAGGTATTGTTGAGTTGGGCTTTCATTGCTCCTCGGTGTAAGTCCAGAAACGTGTGCAGCGTAGGTGCTCCGTACCTTCGGGTTAGTCCCCGTAAATTGAGTGATTAGGTGCTTTGTACCCTCGGGCTCAGGTCCCGTAAATTAAGCAGTAGGTGCTCTGTACTTTCGAGTTGAATTCCGTAAATTGAGTGGTTGGTGGGTGCTCTGAACTCTTGGGCTTGGCACGTAAATTGAGTAGTTACGTTAACGTAACTCCGTATAGAACTTGTCATTACCAACCATGTGGGCATAAGGTAATGGACGAGAGTCTATAGTTGTTGTCTTTGTTTTGAGTTGACAGAGTCGGTGCATAGGATTACATTTTATTGTGTCTCCTCGGCTGCGTGTCCCGAGTGGAAAATGCTGTGTTTTACTGCTTTCTCTTAACTGTGGCATGATATCTATCAGGTTATATGCATAGTTTCAAAGATAGAAAACTGATGGTTTTTGAGAGAAAAACCTGTTTGGGGCTTTTGTGGTCGAGTTCGCTCCCACCATATGATTACATGACCTGCATTACAATTTACAATCTATTTTCTATTGGGTTTCAGCTCACGGTGTGAGATTTTTTTGCTATAAAACCTTTTTCAGATGAGCATGTGGAGTTGACCTAGTTGCAGAGGTGATGGAAAACTTGCTGTAATTTTTCCTTTTTAAGACATGTACTTTTACATGTGACGCATGTTTGGCCTGGTTTTGTACGCCTTTGGGCGATATGATTATTCATGTATGAGAATGCATGTTACAGTTTTATGAGAGTTGAACTTGGGAATCTTTTATCCAAATATTGTATTTTGATTTCCAACTGTAATAACCTATTTTTCTTAAATGGGTGTTTTAGTGGGTTTTCATGTGACTCTAGTGTTTGGGGCGTGACATCAAATTTCAATTAAAAGTCTAATTTGCACATCTTTATAAAAAGACTTAAATTAATTTACATCTTGCTACAATTATAATTAATTGATACCATAATAATTTTAAATTACAAAGATAAAGTAAAAAACCAAAATACCCTTCCTTGGTCGGCTATGCCTTCAAAATTGTGCCCAAATTTACTTTTTAAATTTTTATGCTAAAAAATCAAGGAAAAATATACAAAATCAAACATTATCATAACCTAAAAACGTATAAATGAATAAAGATATTACAAATATAAAAATGTATATCTTGCAAGAATAAAACTAGTAATTAAAACTCTTGCACACCAAATCATCATTAAAAAGTTAATTTGACACATCATTGCAAAAGAGTTTAATTTAACTTATGTGTCAACACAATCTGAATGGTTCATTGCGAAGCGATTGATTTGAGATTAGGTGATGGTTAGCACTTAGTTGTATATAATAGTATCCTCTCAATCTGAGTCACTGCTATTATATACTAGACCGAAACTATGCCAGCTATTTAATTTTACTTGGTATGGTTAGTTGCCTAAATAGTAAAATTAAAAGAAATTGACTTGTCTGGTCTTATGAAGGATAGTAGACGTATTTCTATCGAGGCATGCTATTCTCAGGTTAACAGCCTGCTGGTAAATTAATTTTAAAATGGTAGAAGGAACCAAATTAAAATAAATTCAAAATTTAGCTCATCATAATTAACGATTTTTTAATTATGTGATTCTCAGAACTAAAATAACTTTCAACCTACTCGCTTTAATACTCAAAAAAAATAAATTTACGGGACCAAATTTTGTTGACTGAAAAAGTAATTTGGATATAGTTTTAACTACAATAGTATTCCTTCAATACCAAGGAATGTGAATGTTTCAGAAAAAAGTTCTTCCTCTCGGGCGAAAGGCATGAAGAAGAAAAAGGTTCAAAAATAGATATACATGGTTTCCAAGGTAGTTAGTGGGCCACAGACTGGTGTGAAAAAATCAAAAGGCAGATGTTTTCACTGCAACCAGATACGGCACTGTAAAAAGTTATGTCTAGTATTTCTCAGAAGGCAGAACAAACAGGGTAATTTTTGTTCACTGGTTATGGAAATATGTTTTGCGGTGTTATCTACCAGTACCTAGGGTATAGATACGAGAGCCACTAATCATGTCTGAAATTCATTACAGGGGTTCTAAGAAATTCGACAACTCAGTGATGGGGAAATATACCATATATGGGCAATAATACAAAAGGTAATAGCAGTTGTAGTGGGAGATGTCACTATCAGTTTTGGTAGAGATTGGATTTTAATATTGAGAGATTGTCTTTAAATATCTTTCATTAGAAATAACTTAGTTTCCATTTTTGGATTGGCTAAAAACGGAAATTTTGCTTATTTTAATAACTCTACGATTGTTAAGGATAATAAACCGATTATCTGTTCTGATATATTGGTGGATGATCTTTATGTTATTACTCCTATCTCTCCTACACTACAACTAACTGAATTGAATAAGACATTTAACTTACCATATAAGAGTCTGACTGAAAATCTGAGTCTGTGTACCCCAAAGGTACTACATTGTCTGCTTGGTAAATCAACATATAATTCTTAGTCCTTTTTAGGAACTTGATTATATTCTTTATCGCAGTCCAATACTCTTGCCCTAGATTAGACTGATATTTGCTAACCATGCCAACAGTAAAGCAGATGTCGGGTCTAGTGCAAGTCATAGCATACATGAGGCTTCCTACTGCTAAAGCATAAGGAACTGCCTTCAACTTCTCTATCTCATCAGGTGTCTTAAGACACCGATCCTTGGATAGAGAAATTTCATGTCTGAAAGAGAGAAACCCTTTTTTAAAATCTTGCATGCTAAAACGAGCAAAGATATCATCGATATATTTTGCTTGTGATAAGTCTAACATCCTTTATTTCTGATCTCGCATAAGCTTGATCCCAAAGATGTGACTGGCTTCTCCCAAGTCCTTCATATCGAACTGCCCAGATAATCATACTTTAACAGTAGATAATGCCCCCACATCGTTTTTGATGAGCAAGATATCGTCTACATAAAGTACTAAGAAGATCACCACGCTTTCGTCATGCTTCTTGTACACACAGGACTCATCTGTACTTTGATCAAAATCATAAGATTTTATAGCTTGATCAAAATTGAGTGTTCCAAGATCTCGATGCCTACTTAAGTCCATATATTGATCTCTTAAGCTTACACAACTTGTGCTCCTGGTCCTTTGTAATAAATATGTCTGGTTGTATCATATAGATACACTCGTCAAGACTTTCGTTAAGGAAACCTATCTTGACATCCATTTGCCAGATTTCGTAATCGAAATGTGTGACAATGGATAAGAGAATCCGGATAGACTTAAGCATGGCTACCGGTAAAAAGATTTTTTCATACTCGATCCCTTCTTTCTAAGTGACCCTTTAGCAACAAGCCTAACTTTAAAGGTTTCAACCTTTCCATCTATTCCTCTCTTCCTCTTGTAGATCCGCTTGCATCCAATGGGTTTTATCCCTTCGGGTGGTTCTACAAGTTTTCAGACCAGATTGGAATACATAAATTCTATCTCTGAATTCATAGCCCTTTGCCAAAGATCAGCATCTTTGTCTTATAGTGCTTCATTGTAGTTACATGGCTCGGTATCCAGTTCTGTCGAAATTTTATCAGAAGACTCTCCCAAGAACATATACCAGTTAGGTTAATGAACAACCCTCCTACTACGACGAGACACTACCTATGTCTGTGTATTAGCAGTAACAGGCTGTGCATAATCTGAACCCTGTGCATCAACACCATGTTCTTGATTTGCACTTGTCCCGATAATCCTCCCACTACAACGAGGTAATAGAATATCAGTGACTTGTGGTTCCTCTTCTGTTCTATTGGTATTTTCTCTCAGTTCTTCCAGAACAATTTTGCTATTGGGCCTGTGATCTATAATATAATTCTCTTCCAAGAATCGGGTATTGGTGTTCCAAGAATCGGGTATTGGTGTTGACAATGACCTTATGATCCTTAAGATTATAAAATAGATCACTCTTCGTTCCCTTGAAATACCCCACAAAGAAACAGACTTCTATCCTCAGTTCCAACATACCCGCATTTTCTTTCAGCACAAGTGCTGGATATTCTCAAATCCGAATGTGTTTCAGACTAGGCTTACGCCCAGTCCACAATTCTATGAGAGTAAAAGGTACTGACTTAAAAGATACCAAGTTTAGAATGTAAACTGCTGTTTCAAAAGGGAGTTCCCAAAACGAATGTGGTAAACTTGAATAACTCATCATAGACCTTACCATTTCTATAAGAGTTCTATTCCTTCTTTCTGCTACACTGTGGCTTTGAGATTTAGGGGTCAAAAATAAGAAAAGTCAAAGATGTTTTGAAAAATATTTTAAACACCTTGAAAATCAAATTTTAAAAATCTTATTTGTTGAAAATAGAGTCGCCACTTAGTTTTTGAGAAAAACTAAGAAAAACAAAATTGGCTACTATCTTGAAAATGTTAACCAGAAAAAAAGGGTTCGGAGACTAAGGTACGAATCGGGAAAGGTGTTAGGAAGCCTCGCCCAACCGTAAGGTTGGCCTCTACTAATCATCATTGGTTCATTAATATAATTTTTCAAATGCATACAAATAACAAAAATTGAGGTGAAAAGAGAACATCCAAAATCAAGTATAGAAAAATATATAAAATATGTACATAACACTCCAAAACAAATAAGTGTCAAAAGAAAAATCCTAAATCCTATAACATGCAATTTCTATCTAAAGAATACATGAAACATACCCACATGCAATATTGTCAAAAATGGCTTAAGCTATCATAATGTGCAAAATAATAAAGCATGTTATAAGCTACCAAAACTACCTAAATATGAATTTACTATAAAAGAAAGAAAAATCAAGCTATCCTAAACATGCTTTCAAATAAAAAAATTAAAACTTGAGTTTTATCAAAATTAACTAGGTTAACCTCAATGTGATGAATTAATAAAGAAATAAAAAATGTAAAATAAAAAATGCATAAAAGAGAAAAATACTATATTAAAAGAAAGCCTATTTAACAAAGAAATTTAAAATAAGAGTTTTGTAATAAAAGAAAATTTAAAGATTTAAAAGAAAAGAAAAGGATTTGACAAGATATGAAGGGTAGAAAATATTATTAAGAAGAAAATCTAATTATTTACATAAAAGATGAAAATAATAAGAATAAAAGAACATTAAAAAATATCTTCATATTTTTTGTACTTTTTGTTGTTAATAGAAGGAAAGAAAAATATTATGAGAGATAAGTTAAGAAAATATAGTTATTAACATTGAAAAGAGAATAAAAGAGAACAAAATAGAAGAAAAGAAAAGAATAATGTAGTATTTTTAAGAGAAAAAATTATGAACTACTTAAAGATGAAAATTAGTTTAAAAAGTTTTTTTGTGATTTTTGAGTTTGATGAAAATAGAGATGAAGGAGAATAAAAGAAAATAAAGTTATAATAGAAAAATGAAAATGAAATTTTATCAGTACTAAATACTAGGAGAAAAGAAATGCTAAATAGAATTTTATGAAGAAACTAAAACTAATAATAAAAGAGAATAAAATAATAGAAAAGAAAATTACATTAATGAAAGAAAAGCTAAAAAAGAACATTGAATTAAATGAATATTTAAGCTAATATTACTTAGGTTGGTGTAAGCAAAAGAATATTAAACTAAAATTAAAAGAAAAAAAAAATGCTAATACAAGAAAATGAAATGAAATACTTAGTACAAGAAAGTAAAATGCTATTGAAATGAAGTTTAGACTAAACGAGAAAATTAGATATTAGAACATTAAATAAAGAAAAAGAAAAGGAATAAAATGCTAGAAATAGAACATTACACTAGAGAAAAAAGAAAATAAGTAAGGTGCTAATAAGGAAAAATTAATGCTAATGAAGAAAATAAAAGATTAAAAAAGAAAATATTAAGTTAAAAGAAAATAGAATATTAGCACTAAAGAAAAGAAATTAAAATATTAAAGAAATTACATTAAGCTAAGGAAATAAACGTCTACATTGCAAAGGAAAGTAAGTGCTTGGAAAGTAAATTACATTACTTACTAAACAAAGGCTAACATGAAAATTAAGTTAGAAGAATAATTAGAATGCTAGTATAGTAAAACTAAGCTAACTAAAAGAAAATAAAATAAATGCTAGAATATAGAATTAACATAAAAGAAAAAAAATGAAAAGAAATGTAATATTAAGATTAAATGGATGTAATATTGGCGATTACAACCATTTTCATGTAGGTGCCTTAATTATAACGATTAACAACATTGATTAGTTGTAACC
>JAULJZ010152575.1:0-29767 GCA_032270985.1 Heliamphora pulchella
CTGACAGGAGTTTTAACTCGGAATCAAGTCGTAGTTGAAGATTAGATCTACAAGAGGTATTCTTCTAAATTAACTTTTGTTGCACGGGTTCTATTTTGATCCTTTTTCGTCAAAAGTTTTATCTAGAGCCCGTTTCGACGTTTGCCCGTCCTGTTAATTTTTTTACCGAAAATTATTTTACAAAAACAATGATCTTGGCAGTTTTACCTCCAACAATTAGTTGGGGCTGAGGTCCTTCAGTGAAAACCCCAGAAGGAACATAGATTGCATGTGATGTATTGTGGCATGGATAAAACCATTTACAAACTGTATTTAAGACTCGTCTGAGTCATGATATAAAATTGTTTTCAAACCGTTTTTATGGCTCCTGTGAGTTAAAAAGGGTTCTTATCCTTACATCTGTGAAAAACTATTTTAAAGGTTTGAAAGTGAGTCAAAAAAACAAAAAAATTGCACCACGTTTTCCTACTATGTTTTGAATTTATTGTGTGTTTGTCCAATTTCTGCTGAGCTTTGGCTCACGATGTGAGATTTGAAATATTTTTTAGATATTGGTCACGCAGGTTGATCCGAAAGAGCCATTGTGGCAGAAGATCTATAGTCTTCCTTTTTGTGTTTTTAGACCATGTATGTTTACATATTTTTTGGTGTTAGAACCGTGTATTGTAAGCCTTTTTTGCGGATATATTTAATGCAAGTATGTTTCGATCTGTGAGTAAATATCGGGTGGGGTTGGGTGTTTTATATGATTGTTTATGGATGTTTCACGTGACTCGGAGTTTTGGGGCATGACAGAATAGTATTAGAGATTTGGGTTCAAATACCTAAGAGCCGTGGAAAGAGGGTGCATCACCGTATGAGGTTGATTGCGTGTGCTTGACTGTATGTGTTTAGATATTTTGATAAAACGAGCATGATAGTGTGCGAAGTGTGTGAATGTTGTGTATATGTGAGCATGAGGGTTGAACTTTAGGATTGATTAGTCTTGTCTTTGGGCGTTTGGATAACAAACTTGGAAGCCAGGTTAGGAACACATTTATCTGACGTGATTTCTAGCAGAAAATTTGAGTAGGTTATCCAAATGGACACGTCACTCTTGTCGGTTCTCCTCGGTATAGGGAGTTTATCTCGCATGAACCTATGGGGCTACGGGTTAGCATGCTTATGTGCTTAGTGTTTATGACCATGCTATATACTACATCTTATGTTATGTGTTTCTTTCATATAGACGTGATATCTGCGCAGAGAGGGCAAGGCTGTGTTCGAGGCTGTGACCGTGGGTTTGGAGTTGGTGGTGGACTCCGTGGGTGGTGTGCTGCGTTAAGGTAGTGGTTAGTGAGGATATGAGGTTGGGACGAGTTGTAGATCCCGTATTTTTGAGATATGACCTTATTTGACTATATCCTAGGAATGGTTTGGCAGACCATCTCTCGTGCTTGTGTCGATTTCGATCGACGGAGTCGTTTTCTTTTGACCTTGGGCTGAATTTCGGGGACGAAATTCCTTTAAGGGGGTAGAGTTGTGAGACCATGACCCATTTTTTTTTGGCATTTTTTGATGTGTTGTTTATCGTTTTCGTTACGACATGTTTATGTGCGTTTTAAGCATGTTCGGATTTAGAAATGCATGTTGGGTTAGTCCTCGGAGCCGTTGGGCATTGTGGTGCGAAGTTAAAACGAAAAAGATATTTTAGAGTGGAGCTTTTTTTAAATAAAGACATTTTGGTGAGATATTTTTTTTAAAAAAAAGAAGATATTCTCAGGTGATTATAAATATCTAGCCTTTAGATATTTATGGAGATATTTTGAAAAACTTGCAAGCTAAGTTTTCTTTTTTCTTTTTAATGGAAGCTCTGCCTTCTCTCTAACATTTCAGGGGCCCATGGCTCGATTTTTTACGATCAAACAGTTGATTCTTAGTCTCCTCGTGATGGGCTACGGTTTTATCTGGACGGAATTTCATTCCAGTGAAGTTTAATTTTTTGCACATGGATTGAGGCGTCGAGTTTTTGAGTCAACGAAGTAGGATCATAGACTCTCATGTCTTATAAGTGTGCTACGTATAATCGTGTGTATTTTTACCATTTAAAAATGCATAAAAAATCTTTTATGTTTTGAAAAGTCGAGTTTTTTGTTTAAAGCCGTTTTTGGTTGGATGAAATCGAGTTGTGAGTGTTTCTTTCAAGGTTTTGTAGTAATCTTGAGCAAGTGTATGTCCGAGGGCATCAGAAGGGAGTTTGGTAGCTTCGATTCTGGGTTCGAGAAGGCTATTCCAGTAGCTTAGAATCATTTTTCGCCCTGGGTCAGTCGACTGAACATGGTTGTTCAGTCGACTGGATCGTGTGTTCGGGGTTTCGATCAACTGGGTTAAGGCATCCAGTCGACTGACTTGGGTTTCTACTTTTCTAGTAGGTTTTCAGTCAACTGGACTTGGGAGTTCTGTTGACTGAATCGGTCCTGTTATGGGTTTTTGGTTTTCGGTAGCCTTTCAGTAGACTGGATGGGGGGGCCTAGTCGACTGATGTCCTATGTGGGCGTTTTGGTGTTTTGTTCGTTGTGTTGTGGCTTTTCGGTCAATTGAATTATGGGGTTCAATCGACTGGCTCTCCTCTTGTGGCTTTTCGATCGACGGAATTATGGGGTTCTGTCAATTGGATCCATAAGGATGGGTGATGGTCGTTTCTTATTTTGGATGGTCGTGGTGGGGCCGTGGTGTTTGTTTGTGTTTTGCGATCGTCCTCGGGAGTGACGTGGGTTAGTTTAGTGTGGTGTCGGTGCACAGTTGAGCGTGTGGAGTTGGTGCTCTTTTGTGTGTGATGTTTGTACATCATTGGGTGCGGGGCGTGTTTGAGCCCGCGGTTCTTTTCTAAAAAGGGGATTTTGGGAAAATGCGGTGTTTTGTGAGAACATTTGTGAAACCGGGGTTTTGAGGGTTTGGTGTTGACCTTCGTGTAGGTCTTGTTCTGTGAGTTGTTGGTTGTGTCGAGTGTGTGGCGTCGGATGTCGTACATGTGACGTTTATACGTGGCTTTGTACATATTAACTCTAGTTTTACTTATGTACGAATTTCATGTGGTACATGTTACATGGGTTGCAGGTGTGGCGTGAGTCGCCTGTGTAGCACGTGACGTGATCTTATGTATTAAAATCCTGATTTATTTATGCATGTGTATGGAATGCGATAGATGGGCATGTGGTTCTGTAAATGTTAACTCTGGTTAACAAGGCATAAGTTGGGGCTGCGGCCCCTCGGTGAAAGTCCTAGAAGGTGCATTCGTTGTATACGTTGGCTCTGGTCAACAAGGCATTAGTTGGGGCTGCGGTCCCATGGTGAAAGTCCGAGAAGGTGCATTAGTTAGAGCTGAGGTCCCTCAATGAAAACCCGAGAAGGTACATGGATTGCATGTGATGTATTGTGGCATGGATAAGACCATTTACAAACTGTATTTAAGACTCGTGTGAGTCGTGATATAAAATTTCTTTCAAACCGTTTTCGTGGCTCCTGTGAGTCAAAAAGGATTCTTATCCTTGCATCTGTGAAAAACTATTTTAAAGGCTTAAAAGGGAGTCAAAAAAAAATACAGCTCCTCGTTTTCCTTGCATGTTTTGCTTTTGTTGCATGTTTGTCTAGTTTCTACTGAATTTTGACTCACAATATAGGATTTAAAATGTTTTTCAGGTACCGATCACGCAGGTTGATCCGAAGGAGCCGGTGTGGCGGAAGATCTATAGTCTTCTTTTTTGTTTTTTTGGACCATGTATGTTTACATATTTTTCGATGTTGGAACCGTATATTGTAAGCATTTTTAGCGGATATATTTAATACATGTATGTTTCGATCAGTGGGTAAATATCGGGTTGAGTGTTTTATATGGTTGTTTATGAGTGTTTCACGTGATTTGGAGTTTTGGAGCATGACAAATAGGATGGTAGCAGTGAGATTCTTTGATTATTAAATTTTAGAATTACGAGTTAAAAAATATTAATGATTTTTTTATGAAAATCAAACAATATAAATAATTTTTTCAAAAATATTAAATATTACAACCAAACACAGAAAAACAAGTTAGTTTTGAAAAAATATTTTTTATGAAAAATATTTTCTATTGAAACATATTTTTAACCCAATCAAACGGGGCCTTACTGTTTACATCAAGAAAATCACCTACGGAACTTCTATTTTGGATGCTGTAATTTGTGTTTTGAAATTACACAACCTATGGAAGCCAAGCCATCTCCCCCAAATCGTCCTTTGTGTCATTTGTTGACCCAAGTTCAACTTGCAATAGAAACGGTGGTTTTTATGAGGGTCAATAGAAGAATCGATATTAATGCTGAGTGCTCTAATTGCAATTATGTTACGGAGGACATGAACCATTCTTTGATAATGCTATGTAAAGGAAATGTTAACATTAATTTTTTTCATTTGTAATATAGGTTAGTAAATTATTCGTATTTAAAGCCATAATCAAATTTAATATGATTTAAATATCAATTTTGGATAATTAAATATAATTTAATTATAAAATTAATTTTAAATAATAAATAATTTTTTAATTATTAAAAGAGATATTTAAAATATTTTCATTAGGTTGACTCTTAACAAAACTAAAAGTAACAATATATATATATATATATATATATATGTTTGCATATACATTGAAGTTATATTTTTAGAAAAAACACTACGTAATCTAAATGTCAACTATCGATCAAACCACATACAAAAATAAAAATTGAAACTTTGAGTAGTTAGAGTATATTTTTTTACCTCATTAAAAATACAGTCGTGCTACGTATACCAAATACCTACTACGATCAATTCAGGGAGAGAGAGAAATTGGTTTAAAATAAAGAGAGAGAAAACATTTAAATTTTAAATAAAAATAAAAATAAGTGTTGGTTGGTGAAAAAAAAAAAAAAAGTGTCATGTGTGAATAAATAGATGTCAACGTGAACTCTTTTATTTTATAATAGATTTCCCGATTGCCAGCCCATACGTTATTGTCCTCTTGGCTGTTACTTAAGAATGATGATGGTGAAGGTGATGGGTTGTGGAGCATACCCAACCCTCCTAATTTACAGTAATGACCCAGATATTTGGATTTTGTATTTTTTTTCACTTAAATCTCCTAAATTATTTGAAAATTATGTTTGTCGTTTTTCAGTACTAATTTTTGTCTAGAAATCTATTTGACTTAATTTTTTTTATAAAGTTTTTTGCTTAAAAATGTTTTAAAATGTCTATTTGTTTGGCCTTTTACTGTAATTACTTTTTTTTATATATATATTTTAGAGTATTTCAGTCCTAAATTCTATTTTAACAAGTTCTTTGGGTATTAGTTTCATAATAAGTACATTTTTAGGATAAATCCCATTTTTTAAGCTAGGGACCACAATACCCTTATTTCTCAAATTCCGCTCATTTTCGTTTCTTGTGGGTTTCATCCACTTGAAACTAGAAGCAGAATATAACAGCTTCCATATTCATAACCGAGGGTTTTCATTTCAGCTCCTATTCTCCATGGAAGCACACTCTCAACAACGCGACAAGAACAGCAATAAATCGATGGAGATGATGATGAATCGCAAAAAGTCAGGAACTCAAAAGCGCGATGTTGTTGTATGGCAAGGTATGGATCATAAATCAACCTCATTTTGTCTGCTCATTATTTGATTTTTAACAACTAGATCATTGCTCTCGAACCTTTTATCGATCAAGACGATTGAAGTTTGTAAATACTTATTACAAATCGTGGTTAGCTTTGAAAAAGGGTGTTTTACACAAAAGTAAGTACGAACCGCAAATATTCATTTTCTGCAAAGAACATCGAGCAAGAATAACAAATCTCACTGCCATTAACCTGTATTGTTACTCATTTACTATTTCCACCTTTTAAAACTCATCGTTAGGTCTAAAAAAGTGAGATTTCACCCAGTATATGTGATTTGCTCACGTTATCATGCTGCCAAAATCCTCATTTCTCCCCAGTATACCCATTTCTAAGTTTGGTAAGGGGTGATTTCACCCATATGTGATTTGCTATCATTACCATTATAATGAGGTCTTATGAGTTTAGAAAATTGTGTTAGTTTAGAAAAAATTTGATTTGATTTGGATAGTCTTTGAGATTTGATTAGATAGAATCCTAAAGGGTTTTAGGTTTCTTAATATGTGGCTATCTATATTGGGATCCTATCAGAAGACCTAGACGGTGGTATTCTCAGTCAAGCACAACGTACAAGCAGGTAAAGCATGAGTGATTGCCATATGACCGCTCGAGCAGTGAACCGTCCATTCGAGCAGTGACCAAGCATTTTTAGGTTTCCTAAACCTGACTACTTTGGTTTTTGGTGATTTATAAATAGATCATATGTGGTGCACGAAAATTTACTCTAGAGACTTCAATATTCTAAGCATTAAGATTATTCAAGAGTGAATTTGTACAACACAAATCCCGAAGATTATTTGACAGTAAATCTTAGACGGCGTTCTAAGTTTCGGCGGAGGATTCTGCCGGAGAAGGCTGCCACGAGGAGTCGTAGTGGTAGGAATCAAGAGGAGAGCAGTTAACGAGGATTCGACATACAAGTTTAGGATTAGAAGATAGAGGAGTCAGTCAAAAAGTCTGTAAGTTGTAATTATTTCTGTTCGATTTTTAATGCTTGGTTCCTGGACTTAGTAGTCCCGTAGTTTTTTTTACCCTTTGGATTTTTCACATTAAAAATCTGTTTGTTGTGGTTTCTTCTTCTTGGATGATTTGTGTGGATGCGATTGATAATTAAACTAAAAATATTATTTTTCTATATCGTAAGAAATATCATATTTTTCAATTTGTATCAGAGCGGGTTCTTTTTGTTTTAAGAAGCTCTTCGATCCTTATCAATCATATACATGGAATTTCCTTGAGAAGGAAACTCAATCCTATTGACGAGAGAGTGTGGATGTCTGTTGTTATTGCTTATACTCCACCTACTATTAAATCTAGTACTGAAACTATTTTAATACCCACTGAACAATAGGAGAAAAAAGATTTTGAAGAAATAGGCTGGAACAGCAGGGCTATCAATGCTATTTTTAGCGGTGTCACCTTAAGAATTTAAACGTATCTGTACGTGTAAAATCACTAAAGAAGTATGAAATATTCTTGAAACCACACACGAAGGCACATCAACTGTAAAAATTTCTAAACTTCAAAGGCTCACCACAAATTTTGTAACTCTTCGTATGGAAGATCATGAGATCTTTGATGAATTTGATAAAAGTTGAGTGACATCGTAAATTCTAATTTTATTCTTGGTGAAAAAATTCTTGAATCTCACATCATTAGGAAGATCTTACAGTCACTACCTGAACATTTTTAACCAAAAGTTATTGCTATTGAAGAAAGTAAAAATATTGATTCTCTTAGAGTAGAACAATTGGTTGGAAATCTTCAGACTTTTGAATCTACTCTACGTCAACCTAAAAAATCAGAAGGCGTTCCTTTAAAGACATCAAAGGTAGAGTTAGATTCTTCTGACGATGAAATTGACATTGATCCAGAGGTTATGCCTTTTATTACTAAAAAATTGAAAAAGTATGTTTTGAATAAAAAACCTAACCTTAAGTCAAAATCTGGTCAGTTTGGTGACGAAAGTAAGAATGTGGTGAAGTTTGAAAAGAAAAAAGTTAAAGTTCGGAACCAGGGTATACAGTACTTTGAATGTCAAGGGTATGGACATATTGCACAGAACTGCCCAAATAAACAGAAAAAGAAAGAAAAACTATTTACTGTGACATGAGATGATGAGATTGAATCATCCGATGGTGGAAACGAGTCAGAATCAGAGAATGATGAGGGCAAGTTCATTACCTTTGCTACTTCCACAGGGTCAGGTAAATTTGAATTATCTGATCATGATTCTCATGCTTCTCACAGTGATTTTGGTTCAGGTTTTGAATCGGATGAAGAGAATGGAAAAGATCTTCAGTGGGCTTATGATAAACTTTATAGAGAAAGTTACAAAATGACAAAAGTTATCACTAAGCTGACACTGAATGTCAAAACTATGGAAAAGGAAAATACTAGCCTAAAGTCTGAACTAACGGAATCTCCGAGTTTGATTTCACAGCTAAAACTCTTCAAAACCAAAATGACTGAGAAACTGGTTAGTTCTGACAAATAGAGAAATGAATTCATTGAATCCTGTGATGCTCTCAAATTAAATGTGTTTAAACTCGAGTTAGAATTACAAGATATTGTGAAGTTCAAATCTTTGTTTGAGGCTAGTCAAAATAGAATTCAATTATTGGAAACTGAATTGACAACTACTAATATCACTTTAAAGAAGTTGAATGCAGGGTCTCTGAGTTTGGATGAAATCTTGAGTGTGCAAAGAGTGGCAACAGATCGAACTGGTATAGGATATGTACCAAGTATGTCTGAATCCAAGACCATAGGTAAAATTAACTTTGTAAAAGCTGTTAGTATGCCTACAGGTAAGGATAAGATTTTAGAAAAACCTAAACTAATCAGAACTGAATTATCGGGAGAATCTGGTTAAAAACGTTTATCAAAATCAACTGCTTTTCAAAAATTTGTTCCAACATGTCACTTTTGTAGTATTCTTGGACATATTAGACTTTTTTGCAGAAAAATGAAATCTCTATCTACATATCAGCATGAAAGAAAAGCTGAAAAATTGCACGAGTAAATCAGACAACTGCATAATAAAATCCTATGTCAAGGGAGAGCTCGAGCGGGCTCTATGAGCGCTCGAGCGGCCAACTGGTAGAGAGATAAAAAAGTTTACTGGCACTCGCGTGCTCGAGCGGCCAACATAACCGCTCGAGCAGACAATTGGCAGAGACCTTCTTGTGGCTTGAAACCTAGCACTCAAATTAAACCTTTTCCAAAAACACGTGCTGTTTGGGTTCGAAAATCTGACTTGACATGCAATGTTGTTCACACGGCTTCAAAAGCTCAAAACGCTTTTATGTGGTATTTAGACAATGGGTGTTCCCGACATATGTCAAGAGATAAATCCTTGTTCTCTAAAATTGATCCATACGATGGTGGTCTTGTCACCTTTGGGGATGGAAACTCGTCCAAGATTATTGGAAGAGGATCCATTGCCTCTCTAGGTCTTCCCAAACTGGATAATGTTCTTCTTGTTGATGGGTTGAAAGCAAACTTACTTAGCATTAATCAGATGTGCGACACACACCATGAGATTCATTTTACTAAAATTGAATGTCTGATTTTGGATAAAAAGGAAAAAACTATTATTCATGGTGTTCGAACTTCAGGTAACTGCTATGGAATCTTGCCTAAAACCAATCAAACATGTTATTCTGCTAAAATTGATGAAACGGAATTATGGCATCATCGTTTGGGACATATGAATTATAAAGATCTTGCCCGGCTTGAAAATTCTAAATTAGTTAAAGGTATTCCACAACTAAACAGCAATACTAAAGTTGTTTGTGGATCATGTCAACTAGGTAAACAAATTAATGTCCCTCACAAGAAAATAAATCAACTTGCTACCCAATATCCTCTGCAACTTCTCCGTATGGATCTCATGGGTCCTACTAGAACAGAGAGTATTGGTGGCAAGAAATATATATTTTTAGTTATTGATGACTTTTCTAGGTTTACCTATTTGAATTTTTTGCGAGAAAAATCTAATACTTTTGATGTTTTCAAGTCTCTATGTCTTTAGATTGAACAATGAACAGGAAGGAAACAAGCAGCATATCTCCAAAATAAGATAAGATCATGGTAAGGAATTTAAGAATTCAGAATTCTCAAACTTTTGTGATGAACAAGGATTTCAACACGAGTTTTACGCACCTACAACTCCACAACAAAATGTAGTGGAACAAAAAAATAGAATAGTACAAGAGATGGCGACAGTGATGCTTCATGGTAAAAACCTTCCTCTTAAATTTTGGGCTAAGGCCGATTTACGACTTGGTACCAAACAGACTACCTATGAGTTGTGGAAAGGTAGGAAGCCTAATATTAAATATTTCAGAACTTTTGGAAGCAAATGTTACATTCTTAAAGATCGAGAACAATTGGGTAAATTTGACTCCAAAAGTGATGATGAAATATTCATTGGCTATTCCTTAAATAGTAGAGCTTTTAGAATTTATAATTTACGTACTTCTACTGTTATGGAATCAGTTAATGTAGTTGTTGATGATACAGGAACAACTGAAGAAACATTGACACCAGAAACAGATCAGTCGGATTCTCAGATTTTTGAAGATCTAACTCAGCCCGTTTCTCTAAAACAATCAGTGGATGGAAGTTCTGGAAGGAAAACAACTCCTGAAGAGCAAGCAGTGTTGGAATCGTCCTCGCGTGTGAAGCTAAATCATCCATTGGATATGGTGATTGGAGAGGTAACAAAACCTATGATGGCTCGCTGACAAATGCGTGATCAGGTAAATCAGGTAAGTTATCTGTGCTATGTCTCTATGATGGAACCAAAAAGTGTGAAAGAGGCTCCAACTGACGATTGTTGGGTGAATGCTATGCATGAGGAACTCGAACAATTTATCAGAAATGATGTTTGGGAACTTGTACCTAAACCTAAAAATATTAATGTTATTAGTACTAAGTGGATTTTCAAAAACAAATCTGATGAACAAGGAACTGTTGTGAGAAACAAGGCTAGATTAGTGGCACAAGGGTACACAAAAGTAGAAGGAGTTGATTTTAATGAGACCTTTGCTCCCGTGGCTAGATTAGAATCAATTCGTATACTGCTTGCTGTCTCCTATTTTTTAAACTTCAAATTATACTAAATGGATGTGAAAATTTCCTTTCTAAATGGCCAACTAAAAGAAGTTGCCTATGTTGAACAACCTAAAGGTTTTTAGGATCCCCATTATCCTAATCATGTCTACAAACTCAAAAGAGCATTGTATGATCTAAAATAAGCTGCCCAAGCCTGGTATGAACATCTAACCACCTTCCTGGTAAATCATGATTTTGTCAGAGGAAGTGTGGATAAGACTCTTTTCATCAAAAGGGATAAGAACAATATTTTGGTTGCTCAAATTTATGTGGATGATATTGTGTTTAGATCAACATGTGAATCTCTTGTTCTATCTTTCTCTGAATGTATGCAAAATGAATTCGAAATGAGTATGGTAGGTGAACTTAACTACTTTCTAGGTTTACAGATCAAACAGTCTGATGAAGGGATTTTTATCTCTCAGTCAAAATACGCAAAAAACCTAGTTAAGAGATTTAAACTAGAGTCTACCAAACCCATTCGAACTCCTATGAGTACATCAGTAAAATTGTCAAAAGATGAAAAAGGTAAAAATGTTGATCAAATTATGTTCAGAAGCATGATTGGGAGCCTACTGTATCTCACAACTAGTAGACCTGACATTACCTTCAGTGTAGGAATTTGTGCAAGATATTAGTATAATCCAAAGGAATCACATTTAATTGCTGTTAAAAGAATTTCTAAGGAATTTGCTCAGTGTAGGAATTTGTGCAAGATATTAGTCTAATCCAAAGGAATTTGCTCACAAAACCTTTTGAAGCAGTTCGCTTTGAATTTCTAAGGAAATCAATTGGGATTGGCATTTTAAGTTAAACAAAAAAAAGGGGGTCTTCTAATTCTTACATGCAACATAACCTTGACTGAAACATTGAAAAACATTGTCTGAAGAATCTATGTCTGAAAGTTAAACAAGTTCAAGTTCAAATCTTCAAACTATGGTTTTTGGGACATGATTATGATATGTGTGTTTAAATATATATGTGACATAAGCTGATTTCTGGTCGAAAAATGGTTTTTGATTGACATTGACAATAAAATATCCCTTTGTTGATGTTGATGTCTACAACCACCCCATCTGATTATCTCTCCACTGTTCTTCTCTCACTATGAACTGTGTTTCTAATGTTTCCTTTAGAAATGGCTACCTAGACAAGCTTTGCTTTTTTGTTCGTTCAAGTTAGTGTGTTAGCCGCCATATATGCATCTTTGCTTCAATGCTATTGGAAATGGCTACCTATCTGAACCTTGCATTTTTGTTCATTATAGTGTGAAAGCTGCCATAAAATAAATTAAATATTTTTTAAATAACCAGTTCTTTGTGAGGGGGGAGCATCCGTACTTCTTCAACAAACATACATTAGGAATTTATTTGGTTTGACTTCAAATTGTGTGATTTGACTACACTTCAGATGTGTTTAGTGTATATTGATCATTCATATCTATTATTGACCATGTACAACTGTGTTTCCAAGCTTTGAAACTCATCTTATTAAGCTCTCATCGACATGATTCAGCGATATTATTTTTCTAGGTTTCGACGCTGGATTATTCTGTCTATTTGAGTTATTTTTATTCTGGTTTTTGTTTACTCTTGTTTTGTAAATATGCCGGTGACCAATTGCTCTTCTCAAAATCTCAGTCCGGCTTCATCCAGTGCTTTGTTTGTCACCGTTCGAGCGGTTAAATTGCGCTCAAGCGCGCTATGGCCAGTGTGCTTTTGTTCCTCTTAACTGCTTGAGCGGTCATACCTCGCTCGAGCGGTCAGTCGTGAATCAGAAAAATAAAAATAGGGATTAGGGCTGTCTTTTCTCATTCTTTCAAAATGTGTTCCTCTCCTCTCGTTGATGCCTCATAATATTGAAGTGTTTGGTTTCAATCCATCCCTATCAAGCATCAATCTCGCAAGTTCAGGTTTCGATTCAACCTTCTCCTCATCGGTATGTGGTTCGTTCTTGAGTTTTTTTTAGGGTCTTGGACTGTTTTTGGTCTTAGCTTTAGGCTTTGATTCTTGGTTTTTCATGTTGTTGTGTCCCGTCTTATGCCAGTATCCAAATCTTGTTTTGCATGTCACACTTGAATCCGACCCTAGGGTTTTGATTTTTTGTACATTGTAAGTTTTTGGCTGTGTTGTACAATATACAGATGTGGACTAGTGAGTTTGTTTAAACCCGAACCTAGGGGACGCATTTATTCTGATAGACCTTGGGTGATCTTCTCATTAGGTGTCTTACATCTAGCTAAGTTTTACGGGTTCCTTGTTGAATGAGTGGTTCCTATTGGAATGTTCGGCTATTTTTCTTTCCATTTCCCTGTCAAATGTGAATTTGGTTTGATTTCAGTTGGGACATAGTATTGTGTGGAGTTTGATTGTCTCTTACATTATTGTTTAGGTCTTAACTTGCTACTGGGTTACCTTTGCTCTCATGTGGACTTTGGGTTTGATCCCCTGTCTAGTAGGTTTCTTAGTCCTCGACTGGATACAGTTATTGGGTTTGCTGTCAAGAGCATGTGTCCATATGGGGATTTTTAGTTTTGATAATAGTGACTTGCTATTTGTCTTATCTCCTTTGGATCCTGGTTACTTGGTTTGAATCTCGTCTCTGTAACATGCTCTATCCAGTAAAACATTGCCTGATTGTTTCATCAATATACTTGTGTGTCTACTCTCATATCATTTTTCTTTGATAATTATCAAGCTAATTTTATCCATTGTCTGATTTCTTCCAGGATCATGCCTCTCCAGACTAAAAGGATAGCTGGCTGCTTGTTTACCCCTTTCGACAACAGCCGTTTTCATTCCCTCGAAGGAGAGGAGAGGTACCTCAATCTATTTTCATCCCGTCCCCTTAGGATTGAAAAATGTGTTGTCTTGTCGGATTTTGTAAATCTTGGTATACCCCAAATGTTTGAGAACTTAGGGTGGTCTTCTCTCCTTCAAGTGGAGGGAGTCGTTTATGTTGACCTGATACGAGAATTATATTCCAACATGTATGATGTTCAAACCAAGCTTTTTTAGTTTAAAACTTTTGTCCATGGTTTGACTATTGTGATGGACCCGTACACACTCTCTGACTATATGGGATATGACATCCCATGTGATATTGATTATCCTCCCATCCCTTCTCACCCTCTTTGGTCCCTGTCGGAAATTTCTTCTACCTTATGTGGGAAACCCCGGGAATGGGCGGGTGGTCTTATCTACCAACATGATCTTACCCCTTCGTTTCGATTGTTGAACGTCATTGCGAGTGCCAATATTAGCCTTAGTTCATGTGTTCGACATAAACAAAGAACGTGAATATAAATTATTTATGATCTCTAAAGGTGGAAAGATACACATAGCTAAGGTTTTCTTGTCCTCTATGCTGAAAGTTGCCCGTGGCAACAAAAATGCAGCTCTTCCTTATGGTCACTTCGTGACCAAGTTCATCAACTCTCTTCCAAATTTTCGTCTTCCCTCACATCTCTCCACTGTGCACATCACCAAATTCATTAGCAAACGCACATTCTCACAGAGTGCCGCCCATATATCTACTCCTGTCCCTTCATCTAACTCTGAGGATAGTGGGATCGATCTTATCCTGAGTGCTTCTACTCTACCTGTTCCTGAGGGGGAGTCTTCACAGTCATCTATTGCTGCCCGGTTTGATTCCCTTGAGGCCAGACTTGACCATCTGCAGCTGCATTTGGTGATTTCGCTTAGGTTTTTGTCCATGTGACACAAAGGGGGAGTAAATATGGTTTTGTTTATGGTTTTGTTTGTTTTACATTTTGGGTTTGGATTTGGATATACTTTGGTTTTGGCTATATACTATTTTGTAGTGACAGGTATAGGGTACAGGTGTGATTTTGGTATTTGGATAGGTAGGCAAGCAAACATTGATGGTTCTTGATTGGTTTTGCTACTGTAGCTATGATACAGAAACAGTTGTTTTTAATGATTGGTCTCGTATGGTGGTATCGTTCTGAATTATACTTGTCTTCATATTCCCTTCAATACTCATATTTCTCCTTGCCTTCAATTTTTTTGTGGTTGTTTTGAAGGGTTGGAAGCATTGTGAAGATCTTGGCCTTTTGTTAGTATTAGGTTGTGTTCACCTAGATTTGCCAAGGGGGAGATTGTAAAGAAATTAATGTAACTTAATTTCTGTTGGTTTTTTATTTATGGAAAAATCCAGGTTTATAAAGAGGGCTTATGAGTTTAGGAAATTGTGTTAGTTTAGAAAACATTTGATTTGATTTGGATAGTCTTTGAGATTTGATTAGATAGAATCCTAAAGGGTTTTAGGTTTCTTAATCTGTGGCTATCTATATTGGGATCCTATCAAAAGACCTAGACGGTGGTATTCTCAGTTAAGCACAACGTACAAGCAGGTAAAGCATGAGTGATTGGGGAGTCTCAACCACTTGACCGCTCGAGCGGTGAACCGTTTGCTAGAGCGGTGACCAGGCATTTTTAGGTTTCCTAAATCTGACTACTTTGATTTTTGGTGATCTATAAATAGATCATATGTGGTGCACGAAGATTTACTCTAGAAACTTCAATATTCTGAGCATTAAGATTATTCAAGAGTGAGTTTGTGCAACACAAATCTCGAAGATTATTCAACAGCAAATCTTAGACGGCGTTCTAAGTTTCGACGGAGGATTCTACTAGAGAAGGCTGCTACGAGTAGTCGTAGTGGTAGGAATCAAGAGGAGAGCAGTTAATGAGGACTCGACATACAAGCTTAGGACTAGAAGATTGAGAAGTCGGTCAAAAAGTCTGTAAGTTGTAATTATTTCTGTTCGATTTTTAGTGCTTGGTTCCTGGACTTGGTAGTCCCGTGATTTTTTTTAACCTTTGGGTTTTCCACATTAAAAATCTATTTGTTGTGATTTCTTCTTCTTGGAAGATTTGTGTGGATGTGATTGATAACTAAATTAAAAATATTATTTTTCTATATCGTAAGAAATATCATAATTTTCAACTATGATGCAAAATCAATCCCTATTTTGTTAAATAATCGATGTTTTTTGTGCTTTGGTCCTCGTTTTCAATTTTAATACTCATTACACTCACGATACGTGGTTTGCTGTCATTATGTTTGTTTTGATCCTCATTTTATGAGTTGTTATCCTCATTTCCCTCCAATATACTCATTTCTACGTTTGAAATGGGGTGTGGGGGGGGGGGGGGGTTTGGTGGATTTCACCCATATGTGATTTGCTGTCATTACCATGATGCAAAATCAATTCCTATTTTCAAAAGGTTGGGCACAGACCTTACTTTTGGCATTATTTGTACAAAATAGCTACCTTAAGCTCGAACCAACAACAACAAGGTCAAAAGATTGATTTTTAACCATTGTACGATGACCACCTAATGGTTGTCCAAGTGCACTACAGTAACTATAATAGAACAAGCATGAAAAATCATGTGGTTTTCCAGTGAAGGCCAGTTCCTTCCATTTTTTCCTAAAGAAGAAATAGAAAATGTGACAGTTGATTCTATGACATAGAACAATAGTTAGAACTATTAACCTGTTGTATAAAATCAATGTAATGGAGAGCACCATTCTTAAATTTGGTCCTCAATTCCAATTTTAATACTCATTTCTCCCATGATATGTGGTTTACTGTCATCCTGTTTGTTTTGATCATTATTTCCATTTTATGGGATATCGTTTCAGCTGAGAAATTGCAAAGCATTTCACGAAAGAAGATATTTGTAATGGGCAGTAAAAAATGTGAAATAAGCACCTAAGGACGAAATTAGTTACTACAAACCTTTTCATTCTAATTTGGGAGCCATCATCAAACTAATGGCGACTATTGACCTACAGAAATAACACTTAATGTGAGACCTTGTACCGCTTTATTTTTTATATATATACATGTTAACGTATTTCTTTTATGTTATGTATATCATCGATGCATGGTTTTTGCTTTGGAGTTGTAGAACATGTGTAGAAGTGTTTTACGCTTTGTTGGACCTTGTTTAGGCTTGTTGGGATGGTTTTTGGGCTGTAAAACGGAAGCATAAACCAGTACACTTCTGCCCAGTGGTTCGGTCGACTGGAGGGGTCGGTCCAGTCAACTAGACCCAAATTTTTCAGTTTGGTCGACTGGACAGGAGATATTTGCCGTGCTTATAAATATCCCAGTGGCTGAGATATTTTGAGAAACCTTTCTTTGAAGCTAAGTTTCCCATTTCTCTGCCTTCTCTCTAGCTTTTGAGGGCCCGGGACTTGGTTTTTTGTTAGATTGTTTACGAATCCTTGCTATCGGAGACGTGGGCTTCGTACCCATCCAGTCTGATTCTCATTCTGATGAGGTTCAAATTTCGAGGCTTTGAGTTTCGACTCAGTGAGGTAGAATTCTAGATTCTACTGCTGTATAAGTGTGTTATATGTAATTACACGTGTTTTCACCAGGTAGAAAATACATCAAATGTCATATTTATGTTTAAACCTTATTTTTTGGGTAAAAAGCATATTTTTCACTTTTCTTGGTTTATTACATTGCATGGCTTGTGAACGTATGGTTTTAAAAGGTGGGTTTGAAAACAGTAGTTTTTGATGAAAATCTCAACACTTAGTGTTTTGGAGGTTTTGAGCCAACCTTTGGGGTTGAATCTCATTTTTGAAATGTTTTGTTGAAAATAGGAAAAAATATTTTGAAATGTTTTTGTTTGATCTTCATGTTGATGGATGGATCTATATATACATGTTTAATGTATATTTGTGAAAAAGTTTTGGTTTTATGTAAAGGTTTTGGTTTTGAAAATGATTCTCTAGATGTACCAGGATAGCGGGTATTTGGCACGAGTTGTCCTCGGTGGAAGTCCAGAAACGTGCGCAGAGAAGGTACCTTTGTCCTTTGGGGTAGTTCCCGTAAAGAAGGTGGTAGGTGCTTTTATCCTTTGGTCTTAGTTCGTAAAGTCAGCTTGTACGTTATGGTGCTTCGTATAGAACTTGCATTTGCCTAACCGGTTCTACAATGTGTAGGGATTGGGTAAAGGAGCAGGAGTCTATAGTTGCTACCTCTGTCCCCTTGTGACGGAGTCGGTACATAGGATTCATTTTATCTTTCCTCGGGGTGTGATCTGAGTGGAAAAATAACGTTTTGGTTACGATTTTCATTAACTGTGAAATGTTATTTGCATTGTTTAAATGCTTGGTTTGTGGACGAAAAACTGTTTGGGAGGCCTACGGGAGTCTGATGGGAAAACTGGGACTTTATGATGTAAAATCTTTTTGGCTTTGTTATTGAGTTAACTCCCACTATATGATTGCATATCTTGCTTTACAGCTTTATAGTCTGTTTCTATTGGATTTCGGCTCACGGTATGAGATTTTGTTGTAAAATTATTTTTAGGTTTGGAGGTTGATGATCACGAGGAGTTGATCTAGTGGTGCCAATTGTGGCGGAAGACTTTTTAGTTTTCCTTTTTGTATGCCTGGTTGAAGGCCTGTTTTATGCGCCTCTGGGCGATATATTTATCCTTATTGAATCTGATATTTACTGCTTATGAGAGATGCATGTTGGGTATTCTTTTGATTTCAACAGGTTGATTTAAATGTATGAAAACTTATTTTCATAAAACTGGTGTTTGGTGAATTTTCACGTGACCCTGGGTTTTGGGGCGTGACAAATTGGTATCAGAGTTCTGGGTTCGAATACCTAAGAGCCATGGGAAGAGGGTTTATCACCTGGTGAGATTGATTACTGATGCTTGCTTGCATGTGTATAAACATTCTTATAACATGCTGTTAGCCTTTTTAGTATGACCGTTTGTGTATATATGGGTATGGAGGTTGAATCTCAAGATTGATGAGTCTTGCTTTAGGGCGTTTGGAATAACAAAATTGGAAGCCAAGTTAGAAACACATTTGGCCGATATGTTTTCTAGCAAGAAATCTAAATAGGTTATCCAAGTGGACGAGTTTATCTTGTTGGCTCTCCTCGGTATGTGAGACGTGTTAACATAACCTTAAGTGGCTACGTGTTAGTATGCTTATATGTGTTATGTGTTTATGTTAGTAATAACATGTTGAAGAAAGTTTATCCTATTATCTTTCTTTATATTAAATTATGTCCACGCGGGGAGGACTAGGACGGGGTCGTGGCCGAGGTTGTGCTTATGTTCAGGTTCCGAAGGAGGGAGACGTTCATACCCCACAGGAACAACTGGGCGGTGCTGACGTCATGCAGGAGATACTTGTCACTATGAGAGCTATGGCTGAGACGTCTAGGGCTGGAGTGAGAGCTCCTGAGCCAAGAGCCTCTGTGGCTATGAGAGAATTTTGGCGGTTAGATCCTCCAACCTTTTTTGGGGAGCTGGATCCCAGGGTTGCTACCAAGTTGTTAGAAGTGACCACGGCTATCTTTGATACTCTGGATATCGAGGAGGATGCTCTGCGGGTGAAGTTGGCGGCATTCCAACTGCGGGAAGATGCTGGGGAGTGGTGGAAGTTTGCCAAGACCACTGTGGATGACACATGAGCCGCTTTCACAAGAGTCTTCTTGGAGAAGTATTTCCCGAGATCTTTGAGGGATACATACCGAGAGGAGTTCCTTTCTCTTGTTAAGGGGAACCTTTCTGTGGTTTAGTATGAGGCCAAGCTCGTGAATCTATCGCGGTTTATAGCTGACATGGTATCTACGGAGGAGTTGTGCACTAGGAGGTTTGAGATGGGCCTTCGACTTGCAATCAAGGACAAGATTACAGCTCTGGGTTTGGAGGTGTACATCACGCTAGTAGAAGCCGCTATCCAAGTAGAGAACTCGCTGGTAGAGAATCGAAGAGTTAGAGAGAGTGGGAGTCAGTAGGGCAGTAGAGATGCACAGTTCCAAAGGCACGGGAAAAAGCGCCAGAGGTCGTCTGAACCTAGTTCTCATTTTATTGGCTCGTATCAGCAACAATCGTCCACACCTACACCATTAGTGGCCTCAACAGGAAGGCCAAAGTAGAGAGAGCTGATTTGTTATCGATGCGGACAGCTAGGGCATAGTTCATCTGACTGCCCACAGAAGGGCCAGATCCAGAGTTCAGCGTTTGCCCAGTCACAGGCGAGAGACCCACCTATATGCTTTGGGTGTGGTTAGTCTAGGCATATTCGCAGATACTATCCCCGGGAAGGGAATCTTCAGAGTGCGACGGGAGTGCCAGCTGTTCCATCAGCACAAAGATGGCAGACTCCTCAACTGCCTAGGGCCCAGACGTCTAGGTTTATAGAGGGAGTCACTTCATCACAGTCTGTGAGGCAGCCGACGACTCAGGGATATGGTGGGCAGACCAGACCACCGTAGGCCAAGGCTTATGTTCTTGCTGATCACAGTGCTTCCAAAGCACCAGTTGCATCTGATGCTGCAGCTACTGCAGCCATGATCAGAGGTACTCTTCTAGTCTTTAGATCATGGGCCAGCATTCTTATCGACACGAGAGCATCACATTCTTTTATCTCTTCTGCTTTTGCATCTGCATTGGGGTTACAAATAGACTCGTTGGGTAGTGCATTGAGCATAGAGACCCCTGTCGGTGGGAATGTGGTGTTGAGTAGAGTTTGCAGATCCTGTGAGTTAGGGGTCGCCGATCGTTGTTTAGAGTTTGATTTTATCATTCTAGATATGACCACGTTTGATGTCATCCTAGGGATGGACTAGCTGACTACCTACCATGCCTATATAGATTGTGAGCGATGGAGGGTGTTGATCTGTACGCTGGAGGGTGACTGCTTCTACGTTGTGGGTGATCGGGATGAGGGCTTGGTATCTATGCCCGGTGTGGCTCGGGTTTGAGGGAACTTGTGTTTTCTCTTTTCTGCTCTTAGGTTGGATGAGCCGGTTGGGGTTTGAGGGGAGCTACCCCCTGTGGTGTGCGACTATCTAGATGTCTTTCCAAATGATCTGTTTGAGTTGCCACTGAGTCGTGATGTGGAGTTCTCCATTGATCTTATTTGGGGAGCTGCTCCTATCTCTATGCCATCGTACCGCTTTGCACCGACTGAGTTGCGAGAATTCAAGGTGCAGTTGCAGGAGTTGCTTGACAAGGGGTTTGTGCAACCGAGTACATCTCCATGGAGAGCTCCAGCTCTTTTTGCGAAGAAGAATGACGGATCTTTGAGATTGTGTATAGACTACAGAAAGCTGAACCAAGTAATGGTGAAGAATAAGTACCCTATGCCTAGGATTGAAGACCTGTTTAATTAGCTGAAGGGATTGCGCTGCTTTTCGAAGATGGACTTGAGGTCAGGATATCACCGGCTGAGGATTATGGCCAAGGACATAGCGATGATTGCCTTTGGGACTCGTTATGGTCACTACGAGTTTTTGGTTATGCCATTCAGTTTAACGAATGGCCCTGCAACATTTATGGGTTTGATGAACCGTATCTTCCACCCTTATTTGGATAATTTTGTGGTTTTTTTGTAGATGACATTCTGATCTATTCACCTACGAGGGAGGTGCATGAGGAGCATCTGCACGTTGTCTTGCAGCTTCTGAGAGAACATCGCTTGTATACAAAGTTCGAGAAGTGCGAGTTCTGGATGTCAGAGGTGAGATTCTTTGGACATGTGGTGTCATAGGATGGAGTATCAGTAGACTCGCCGAAGACTGATGCTGTGATGGATTGGTAGCGATCGAAGAACGTCTTTGAGATCCGTAGTTTTCTGGGTTTGGCAGGTTATTTTTAGCGGTTCGTTAAGGACTTCTCTAGGTTGGCAGCACCTATGACGCGTCTGACACAGAAGGGAGTTATGTTCGTGTGGAGCGAGTCCTATGAGTCAGCTTTCCAGGAGCTGAAGAGGAGATTGACTAATGCGCCAGTGTTGATTATTCCTGAGCGAGGCCTAGGCTATACAGTATACTGTGACGCATCACACGAGGGTTTGGGCTGTGTATTGATGCAGGGAGGTAAGGTTGTAGCCTACGGCTCGTGACAGCCGAAGACACACGAGAAGAACTACCCGACGCATGATCTGGAGTTAGCAGCCGTGGTCTTCGACTTGAAGACATGGCGGCATTATCTATATGGTGAGCATTTCGAGGTTTTCTCTGATCACAAAAGCTTAAAATACTTGTTTTCGTAGAAAAACTTGAATCTTCGCCAACGACGATGGATAGAGTTGTTGGGAGACTACGACTTTGATTTGCAGTACCATCTGAGAAAGGCAAATGTCGTAGCCGACGGACTCAGTAGGAGATCTCATGGTTCGTTAGCTTCTGTGGCTATACGAGAATGGAACATGCTTAGAGATGTTGGGGAGTTTGATATGTGTCTTGGGGAGATAGGGGAAGGTGCGACTTTGTATTCAGTAGCTTCATAGCCGGCATTTGTTCCATGCGTGTTAGAGGCTCAGCGAACTGATCAGGAGGCTCAGATGATACGGGACACATTGCTAGTGGGAAGGACACAGCAGGATAGACGATGGGTTCAGATTAGAGATTGAGGTTGACATGGTGTCTGTTTGTGCCAAAGTCATGCCGTGCTGAGGTGTTACATGAGTTTCATCATTCACGTCTTGCAGTGCATCTAGGAGGCACAAAGATGTATCATGACTTGCGTCGTCAATTCTGGTGGACAGGAATGAAGAGGGATGTGATCCGATTTGTTTTTCGATGTCTTACTTGTCAACAAGTAAAGGTCAAACACTAGAGACCAGCATGATTGCTGCAACCGTTTCCTATATCTGAGTGGAAGTGGGAGAATATCACGATGGATTTCGTATCAGGACTTCCTCGATCGTCGACGGGACATGATGCTGTTTGGGTTGTGGCTGATAGGTTGACGAAGTCTGCGCACTTCCTCCCTATTCAAGTGAGAGATCCAGTGGACAGATTGAGTAGATTATACATCCGAGAGATAGTCTGACTACACGGAGTACCTGTGACTATCGTTTCTGATCGAGACCCGCATTTACATCGCGCTTTTGGCAGAGTCTTCAGGTGGCTTTGGGGCCGAGCTTGACTTTTAGCACAGCTTTTCACCCACAGACCGACGGTCAGTCTGAAAGGACCATCCAAATTTTAGAGGACATGTTGAGAGCATGCGTGCTTGACTTTCGGGGTTCTTGGGCAGATCACCTTTCCTTGGCAGAGTTTGCATATAACAACAGTTATCAGTCCAGTGTTGGGATGGCACCGTATGAGGCTCTGTATGGTACGCCATGTAAATCGCCAGTGTGGTGGACTGGGATAGGTGAGACCATTGTTTTGGGACCCGACCTAGTACGGGAGACGACCGAGAAGATTACAGTGATTCGTCAGCATCTAGTGACAACTCAGAGCCGCCAGAAGAATTATGCAGATCAGAGGAGAAGACCTTTGGAGTTTGCAGTGGGAGATCACTTGTTTTTAAAGGTCTCACCACGTAGAGGGTTGATGGTATTTGGCCGTCGTGGGAAACTATCACCACGTTTTATTGGACCCTTCAAGATCCTGTAAAGGATTGGGGTGGTAGCATACCGTCTGACCTTGCCACTTCAGTTAGCATATGTGCACAACGTCTTTCACGTTTCTATGCTTCGAAAGTATGAGCCTGATCCTTCACATGTTTTGGATTTGGCCGAGCTGCGGGTTGATGAGGATATCACGTATAAAGAGTGTCCAGTGAAGATCCTAGATACGAAGGAGCAAGTGTTACGGCGGAGAACGATTGCTTATGTCAAGATTCAGTGGCTTCATCACGGGTTGAGGAAGCGACTTGGGAGCTTGAGTCTGGGGTTCGTGTTAGATACCCGGAGTTGTTCACCTCGTGACCTTGTAGTGAATTTCAGGGGCGAAATTCCTTAAGGGGGGGAAAGTTGTGAGACCTTGTACCGCTTTATTTTTTATATATATACATGTTGACGTGTTTCTTTCATGTTATGTATATCATCGCTGCATGGTTTCTGTATTGGAGTTGTAGAACAGCATGTGTAAATGTGTTTTACACTTTCTCAGACCTTGTTTATGCTTGTTGGGATGGTTTTTGGGCTGTTAAACCGAGACCCAAAATAGTACGCTTCTGCCCTGAGGTTTGGTCCATTGGAGGGGTTGGCTCAGTCGATTGAACCTCATTTTTCCAGTTCGGTCGACTGAACTGGGGTGCTCGATCGACTGAACTGTAGCGGTTTGGAGAGTTCTAGAGTTTTGGAACTCCTTCAGTCGACCGAAGTGACCTCTTCAGTCGACTGAACCGTGGTTTTTTATGAGCCTATATATATTCCAGCCCCTGGAATGTTTGGAGAAAGCCTTTTTCTTCCATTCTCTTTGCCTTCTCTCTACAGTTTTGTGTTGACCGGGCCTAGTTTTCGATGATCAGCTTGTGGATCCCAGCTATTTACGCTGCTAGCTTCACGTTCGACTGATCAGATTCTTTTTTTGACGTGGTTCGATTTTTGAGATTTCGAGTTTTGACTCGTCGAGGTAGGATTCTAGACCTTACTACCATTTAAGGGTGTTATATGTAATTATATGTGTTTTCACCGAGTAAAAAATACATAAAATGTCATATTTATGTTTAAATCTTAGTTTTTTGGATAAAAAGTATATTTTTTACTTTTCTTAGTTTATTACATCATATGACATGTGGATGGATGGTTTTCAAAGGTAGTTTTGAAAACGGTGATTTTTGATAAAAATTTCAACATTTTATATTTTAGAGGTTTGGAGCTAACCCTTGGGGATGAGGCTCAGTTTTTGAAACGTTTTGTTGAAAACGAAAAAATACATTTTGAAATATTTTTGTTTGATCTCCATGTTGATGGATGGATCTATATACATGTATAATGTATTTTGTGAAAATATTTTTGTAGTTGAGCTACGGTTCGATTTGAAATGATTCTCTAGATGTACCGGGATAGTGGGTATTTGGCACGAGTTTCCCTCGGTGGAAGTTCAAAAACGTGCGCAGTGTAGGTACCTTTGTTCTTCGGGGTAGTTCCCGTAACGAAGGTGGTAGGTGCTCTTATCCTTCGATGTTAGCCCGTAAAGTTAGCTTTTACGTTATGGTACTCCGTATAGAACCCGCCATTACCTAACCAGTCCTATGATGTATAGGGATTGGGTAAGGGGCAGGAGCCTATAGTTGTTACCTCTGTCCCCTTGTGACGGAGTCGGTACATATGATTCATTTACTTTATCCTTGGCTGCGTGTTCTGAGTGGATTATATTTTATTATTCTCTTCGGCTGTGTGACCCAAGTTGAGCATTCTATATTATTTTCCTCGGCTGTGTGTGCTCCGAGTGAAAAATATCTTTTATCTTTCCTCAGTGTGTGATCCGTGTGGGAAAATAACGTTTTGGTTACGATTTTCGTTAACTGTGAAATGTTATTTGTATTGTTTAAATGCTTGGTTTGTGGATGAAAAACTGTTTGGGAGGCCTAAGGGAGTCTGATGGGAAAATTTGGGGTTTTATGACGTAAAACCTTTTTAGCTTTGTGGTTGAGTTAGCTCCCACTATATGATTGTATATCCTACTTTACAGCTTTATAGTCCGTTTTTATTGGATTTCGGCTCACGGTGTGAGATTTTGTTGTAAAATCATTTCAGATTTGGAGGTTGATGATCACGAGGAGTTGATCTATGATACCTGTGGTGGCGGAAGATTTTTCTAATTTTCTTTTGATATGCCTGCTTGAAGGCATGTTTTGTACGGTTCAGGGCGATATATTTATCCATGTTAAATCTGATATTTACTGCTTATGAGAGATGTAGGTTGGGTATTCTTCTGATTTCAACAGGTGGATTTAAATGTATAAAAACTTATTTTCATAAAATTGGTGTTTGGTAGATTTTCACGTGACCCTGGATTTTGAGGCGTGACAGCGTCCTTAGTCGCCAATGAAATATTAAAAAAGGGCATATGCTGAATATTAAAAAAATAAAATGATGGTGTAAGCAAGTTCTGCTAATATTTTTAACCTCGTTAGTACCAAAGGAGGAATCTGATAACAAGAATTGAAATAAAAAGGAGTGTAGTACCATTTTAGTAACCTCAGAGGAGATTCTTAAAGTTTTTCTAAATCTCAAGAGAGCTAAGTGTAATTTACCCAAAAATTTATTTATTGTTGCTTTTGGCTTCTAACTTTTAGGTTCAGATAAGTGCGTTTACGCTTTTATAAAAATTTTAAAATTGGGTAAATGTTATAAATTCATCTAGAGCATCATATAATTATATTAGTTTTTTTTATTCATAAAAAATATGGATAAAATAGTAAAATTTGCATTTATAAGGAAAAAGCTGAGTCACATTAACAAATAAAATTTTGTTACTTAAAAAATATAAATTTACAGTTGCATCAAAAATTCATAATTTGAACAATACCAAATATGCTCTTATATTTATTTGAGGCCTCTTGTCTAGTTTGATTTTTATTTTAATTTTTTGTAATTGTGATGTATATTACTTATCTTTAATTTTATTAGCAATTGGACATGTTTAGCTCAACTATTTTTTGATTTAATAGGATTTGTTTCGATGATTCAAATTGTTTAATTCATTGTTCACACTTCACAGTATGTAGATTATTTTCATAAAAAATTAAGTTGATTAAATATTATTAAGGATTTGAACAAATCATATTTGTATTTTAAAAAATAAATAATGAATAGACAACACCATTCATTTTTTAACAAAAAAGTTGTTAGGATGATCAACTGTTTTTTATGAATAATTTATACATTAAAAATAATAAAATAAATAACTCAACGTAAGCCTATTTTAAACCAAAATCAATTTAACGGAACAGATTCCATCCATAATTAGACCGGAAAGAAGTTGCCCTTTTAAAGAAACACTATTGAGAGAGAAAGAGAGGAGAGAGAATCCTATTCAAAAAAGGAATTGCTAAAAGATTGAGCCATTAGGTTTTTTGTTTGTTTGATTTTAAATTAAATATGTAAAAAATTCATTCGATTAAATTTTTTTAAGGCACAATATGAAGGAAAATCGTGATTTAACAATTTAGTTTTTATGACTTACAGAAAAAAAATATTAAAAGTTCGATTTTTAAGTCGTAAGCAAAGGAACCTGAGTCTGACAATTATACTTAAGACTTGCATTTTTTAAGTTTATCTTTTCGAATTGTTTGACTCATATTTAGTTTATTAGATTAATTAAACTATATCAATCCTCGGATTAAGAATTTGAAATCTATAGAATTAATAATACCTCTCTCTCTCTCTCTCTCTAATTATTTACCTCCTCCAAATTATCTTTCCTCGTTATTCATTGTCAAAAAATTATTCTTCAACTTTTATCATGTACTTCATCTCACATTTTTTTGATAACATTCTTTTTCTTTTATTAATGAAAGAGGAGTACAGCAGTTGGACCACAAAGGGCCGAAGAAATGACAAATTGACACAATGGCCTTTTACAAGTTTTTAATGGGCTATAAAGACTTCTAAATTCAACTAAAACCCAAAATGTCGCACTTGTTGATGACGTCCACCGAAAGAGAAGCGGCAATCGCGTCTTCACTCTACTTTTCCTGCGGATCTAACCAATGAACATCCCGAACTCCTATTGTGAGGAGAGAAAAAACCTGCACCATCAACGGAAAGACAACTCCCAAACAAAGAGAATGTGTAAAGAACACTAAACAGACATGAAAAATAAAGAAAAAAACAAAATAAAATAAGAGAGACAATATCACAACATAATGAAAACACAAAAAGAAAACAAGCAAGATACCTGCCCAAATAAAAGGATGAACCATCACGGAACAGATCTAGCCAACCTATGGAGTAGATCTGGTTGGAGCACCCCTCTTGAAGTAAATCTGGCTAAAAAACATAACAGATCTAGCCGTCATAGCACTTCGTCGAAGCAAATCTGCCTAATACACGCACAAAAAAGCACGATTTATTTATGTATCAAAAAAACCACGAGAGAGAGAGGGGTTAGGACGGTAGGAGAGCTGATTCCTCCTCCTTCCGCCGACCAGATCTACTGGTAAGAGAGAAAGCAAAGAGAAAGGAAGAAGAGACATATTACCACGTTAAATATTACTTTTTCTCACATTAACTAAATTAGTCATGACACGTGCCTAAAAGCACTAAATTATTTAATTTTAACAATTTAAAAATTAATGTATAATAATTTAAGAATTAGTTAATCTGCCAAAAACATTCAGTTAAAATATAATTTTGTTAATTTTCTAATTTATAGAAAAGTGAAAAATAAAAAAATAATAATAAAAGTAAAATTATTTTTTATTAGACCAACTTATTGTCATTTAATGGTGTCATAACAAATTTGTGCTTCATCTATTACGATAAGGCTTGAGAGAGAGAGAACGCCGATAAGCGGAGAGAGGGAGAGTGAGCTTTGGGCTGGAACAATTGTCGCCATTGATTAAAGACGCAAGAGGCACAACCATTGGATTGCAACATGAAAGCCACATCAACATCAGCTGAATTATATAATAGATTTGATAATTAATTAATTGGTCAATTTTAAGACATTTAATTAAAAATAAAATTTTATTAATTTGTTAACTTGTAGAGGTAAAGAAAATTAGAAAACATAGTTAAAGTAAGAATAAAATTATTTGTTTCATTTCAATATTTAGATTTTTGACACCGACAAAAATGTTACATCAAAAATTTTATATTGTATAATAGATAATAGATATATTCAATTCTAAAAATTTAAGAATGAAACACAACGTAATATCAACAAGTTAATATTTAATTAATTAGTCAATTTTAAGGCACTCAAATAAAAATATAATTTTAATAGTTTTTTAATTTATAGATATAAAAAAATAAAAAAAAAAGCAACAAAAGTAAAAATTATATTATTTTTTCATTGGATTACTAAAAGGGAAAGCAATAAAAATTAATATTTTTTAGTTACTTTTCTACATAGAAGAACACGAGGGAGGAGAAAGAACAAAATAGAGGACAAGATTGTTTTATTTCAACGGTTAGATTTTTTGACACCTACACAAATATCGCATTAAAAATTCTATATTGTATAATAGATATAATAGATAGATATCTAATTATAAAAATTTAAGAGTAAAATAAAAAGTAATATTAATAATTTAATAATTAATTAATTAGCTAATTTTAAGGCACTCAATTAAAATATATAATTTTATTAGTTTTTAATTTATAGATGTAGAAAAATAAAAAAAATAAAAACTATATTATTTTTTTTGGATTAGTAAAATGAGAAGTAACAAAAATTAATAATTTTTTATTTACCTTTTTGAAAAGAAGAACATGAGGAAGAAGATATAACAAAATAGAAGGCTAAAATTGCTTCATTTTAATGGTTAGATATTTGATGTCACGCCCCAAACATCCGGGTCACACGAAAGTCCACCAAAACATCCATTTAAGAAAATAAGTTTTACAGTTAAAAATTAAATATAACATCTGGATAAAATTCCCACAGTTGAACTCTCATAAAATTGTAAATATACATTCTCATACATGAATAAGTATATCGCCAAAATACGTACAAAATTCGCCTTCTGAAACAGGCATCACATGTCAAAGGTACATGTACAAAACAGGAGAAACTACTACATCTAGTCTTCCGTCTCAACGGGCATCTAGGTCATCTCCTCACGTCCACCTGAAAAGTTTTCAGAAAATCTCACCACGTGAGCCGAAATCCAATAGAAACAGACTAGAAAGCTGTAAAGTAAGATATGCGATCATATGGTGGGAGCTAACTCGACTACAAAAGCCAACACGATTTTCTCACAAAAATCACTAGTTTTCCATCTGAAAACTACCATTTTCATCTTTGAAACTATGCATATAAACCTGAGAGTTATCATGCCACAATTAAGGGAAAACAATAAAACAACATTCTCCATTCGGGACAACAATCAACCGAGGAGACAAGATAAATGAGATCCTATGTACCGACTATGCCATATCAGACAAGGTAACCACTATAGACTCATGCCCATTATCCTAGTCCTGAACTACTGAAGATCAGCTAGATAATGACAAGTTCTATACGGAGTTACGACAATGTAA
>JAULJZ010152593.1:0-29742 GCA_032270985.1 Heliamphora pulchella
ATTTCATAGCTTTCATCTTTATTTTGTAAAGTTTGGGACTTGCGTGCCCTTCTTTTTTTTTTCAAAAACTTTATTACTCAAACTAAAATCCCACATTATATTCAGGAAGGTTCAAAGTTATCTAAAGTCTTTTGATTCAATGAAATGACTCTATTATCAGAATTCAGAAACAAATTTGTATTGGTCTTACTCAGATTCAAAGATGGTTAAAAACAAAGAATGTGGGTGAATTTCTTTTAAAAGAAGCTGTCTACGTATCCCAAAAGGATGGAATTAGGCTATACCGTAGTTCGGGCTCAGTTTATACTCGGGTACTGACACTTTCCTTTTTGTGATGCCCTAACTTTTGCCAAGGTCACCTATTTGGGTTTTTGACCTTGCGGGCTGCTCTAACTTTTGCCTGAGTTGCCTTTTCAGTTTTCCATTCAGCGAGCTTTTTATTTTATCTTTATTTTTACCTCAAGGATAATACTTTTTGAGCTGGTCGAGGTTAATCGGAGTGGAGAACACATTGCCATCTAAACTCATAATAATGACTGCACCACCGGTCATGATGGTTTTGATTAGAAACGATCCGGACCAGTTTGGCTTGAACTTGCCTCTCGGGTCGAAGATTGGAGCTCTGATTTCCTTAAGAACCAAATCTCCTTCTCTAAGATCCCGGGTCTTGACCTTTTTATTGAATGCTCAGGCTATCCTCCTTTGGTAACCTTGTATATGAAACAGAGCTTACAGCCTTCTCTCATCAAACAAGAGCAACACTTCCATTCGGTTCGTCTGCCATTTTGCTTCTGGAACACTGGCATCAGCCACTTTTCTTAGTGAAGGGATTTCCACTTCAATGGGAAGCACGACTTCCATCTCATACACTAAAGAGTATGGCGTAGTTCCAGTTGAAGTTCTGATCAACGTTCGGTATCCCCAAAGCGCAAATGGTAGATGCTCCGGCCAATCCTTGTGTGAGTTAATTGTCTTTTGCAGAATTTTCTTGATATTCTTGTTTGTTACCTCAACTGCTCCGTTGGTTTACGGCCGATATGGCGAGAATTTGTGAGCCACTATCTAGTATTCTTCGAAAAGATCTAGGACCTCTCCTTGAAAGTGTGAGCCATTATCTGATATGACTTCGTGGGGAACTCCGTATCGACAAATGATGTTTTTCTTAATAAACTTAGCAACATGGGAGGCTTTAAATACCGAGTAGGAGGCTGCTTCTACCCACTTGGTGAAATAATCAATGGCCACTAAGATAAACTAATGTCCATTGGATGCCTTCGGTGTTACTCTGCCAATCACATCGATGCCCCATACTGAGAACGGCCATAGTGACGTCAGGTTGTACAGCTAAGACGGGGGAACGTGCATAAGATTTGCGTGAATCTGACACTTATGACACCTCCGCATAAACTGGATACAATCTGTCTCCATTGTCATCTAAAAGTATCCTTGTTGTAGGATTTTCTTTGCTAACATATTTTCGCTCATGTGTGGCCCACAAACCCCTGCGTGTATTTCTTTCATCAACTCTTGGCCCTCTTTAGTGTTTACGCACAACTTGTTGACTCCAGAATGTCCTCGTTTGTACAGTCTACGGTCAAATGACAAATTGTGCAGACAGTCTTCATATTGCCCTTTTATCCTTTTTACTAACAAACTTGGGATACTCTCCTTTTTCTACGAAGTTTTGAATGTCAAAATACCATGGGAGATCGTTAGTGTTTTCTTCAATGGCAGCTGTCATCTCATATGTCGACTTTATTTTCTCTTCAATTATCAAAGGCCTCATCCAGATTCCGGGTGGTATGTCAATCATGGATGCTAGGGTGGCCAGCGTATCGGCGAACTTATTCTACAGTCTTGGTACGTGGGTGAAGATCACCGATTCAATGCGTGGTATCAACTTCTCTAGTTCTTGATGATAGATAATCAAGGTTAAGTCCTTGACCTTCCATTCTCCTCTTGCTTGTGAAACTACCAGTGCCGAGTTTTCGATGACTTCCAGCTTCCTTGCCCCTAGCTCTAGGGATGCCTCCAATCCGGCTAAACATGCTTCATATTCAGCTTGATTGTTGGTGACTTCAAAATTGAGCTTTAATGATAAGGGGACGTGTGACTCGTCGGGAGTGACAAGGAGGACTCCTATTTCATAGTCATATTGGTTAGATGCGCCATCGAAATATAGAGTCCACTTGTCATCCCCGACTTCCATCAGCTGTTCGTCATGAAACTGGAACTCTGTGTCTTCACCTCCTTCAACTGGTTGGTCGGCCAAAAATTCTGCCACTGCTCTGCCTTTGACTGACTTCTGGGTAATATATTGGAGATCAAACTCAGATAATAACAGCAACCATCGGGCCAGCCTTCTAGTTAGAGCCAGTGTTTCGAACAGATACTTCAACAGGTCCACCCGAGAGATGATGTTCACTGTGAAAGACAGTATGTAGTGCCATAATTTTTGGGAAGCCCAAACCATGGCCCATCATGTCTTCTTCAGTGGCGTGTATCGTATTTCTGACCATGTCATCTTCTTGCTTAAGTAGTAGATAGCCTTTTCGATTCCAGTCTCACCTTCCTGTGCCAGCATACATTCCATAGCTAAATCAGTCACTGACAAATAGAGGATCAGTGGCCTACTAGGTTCGAGAGGAGCTAGAACAGGAGGGTTTTGCAGGTACTGTCACATAGCATCGAAGGCTTCTTGGCATTTCTGATCCCATTCGAACTTGACTCCTTTCTTTAGTAAACGAAAGAGCGGCTCACAGGTAGTGGTCAGCTTTGCAATGAATCGACTGATAAACTGTATTTTACCCAGAAATCCCCTAACTTCTCGTTCGGTCTTTGGAGGAGGCATTTCCAAGATTGCCTTGATCTTTGAAGGATCCACTTCAATGCCTCATCGAGTGATCATGAATCTAAGCATTTTTTCGACAGTAACCCCAAAGGCACACTTTTGTGGTTTGAGCCGCATCTTGTACTTTCGAATCCTTTCGAAGAATTTTTGCAGTGCTGTGATGTGGCCATCCCGATCCTTAGACTTTACTATCATACCGTCCACGTACACTTCAACCTCCTTATGTATCATGTCAAGCAGTAAGGTAGTGGTAGCCCTTTGATAGGTGGCCCCTGCAGTCTTTAGACCGAATGGCATCACACGATAACAATAGGTGCCCCAAGGCCGTGAATGTCGTCTTTTCTCTGTCTTTGGGATCCATCAGAATCTGGTTGTACCCGGAGAAGCCATCCACGAATGATAACAAAGCACGTCCTACTGTACTGTCTACTAAGACGTCGATGTGCGGCAGTGGAAAGTCATCTTTCGGGCTAGCCTTGTTGAGGTCCCGAAAATCCACACAGACTTGGATACGACTGTCCTTGTTTAAAATCGGTACAATGTTGGCTACCCATTTTGGATACTCGATTACCATTAAGAATCCAGCATTGATCTGTTTGGCAACCTCTTCTTTGATCTTTAGAGCCCATTTTTGCCGAATCCGTCTTAATTTTTGTTTGACCAGTTTAGCATCAGGGTATAAGGGGATATGGTGTTGGATAATATCAGGATCAATTCCAGGCATATCTTTGTAAGACCTTGCAAATACGTCTTAGAATTCTTTTAATAAAGTTACTAATTGCTCTTGTTCAACTATGGATAAAGTAGAATCAATTTGAACATTTTACAGGTTAGTTTTATTACCCAAATTTATTGACAAAGTTTCTTCAATTATTGGTTGGGCACGCATTTTTTCTTCTCTTTTTATTAAAAGTTTTATTTCTTTGGGGATATCCCCGTTGAATTCAAAATTATCAGAAAGCGTATGAAATAAATCAAACAAAGCAGAGTAACCAAAAATTTCGTTCATTTCATTAAAAGCAGAGGGAATTACAAACTCGATGGTAAAAGAAGAAAGAGGAGCACAGACAGATGTGCCCTCGATTACTGACTCCGACTCAAGCTTGGACTGGGGATAGACGACATGCACATTACAAGATTCGATGGCCCAATTCGTTACTTCTTTTGTGGCCGCATCGGCGATAAGCTTAGTGCAGTCTACTGGTGCGCTAAAGCCCATCATAAAACAGTCCTAATCGGTTATAGGCAGCTGGGCCATCATCTCATTGAACAGCATTCCCAGGTCAGTACCATTAAGCTTGTCAGCCCAACCCTCCTCTTGGGGCTTCTTTCTTTCTTCTTTCCCTTCTATTGTCTCTTCCTCTTCTGTGTTAGACAACTGATGGCTGAAAAAGATGTCCAACCCTGACAGCTTTTGATTGGTCTCTTCGTCAATCCATGGCTCTGGAAAGCCACAATACGGGAAATCTTCCCCTTCCTTGACGAAGTATCCATTGAGTGTCCCGGAATAATTAGTCTCTCGCCCCCTTCTAGGCCCTTTCAGATCTTCTTCTGTTGGTTTATATTCAAGACCAAATGGTGCAAAGTCAATAATACCTGAATGGGTTTTGAGATTCCCTACTGCTTGCGTCCTAATCCCATGCCAGGGAAGAAGGACATTTTCCTCATCATTGTTACAGTCCGTGGGTTGGCATACTTTTCTTCTTCATTCATCAGCATCTGAATAGCCTGTGCTTCATTAAATCGAAAACCACTGAGCAACACATCATCTTCACTATGCTGAACTTCCAACAGAGTTGTACCCTCTCCTCCTCTTGGGGGATGAATGTTGTCTTCTCCGTGGATAGTCAAAATTGCCCCGTTCTTTATCAATTTCAATTTTTGGTGAAGGGTAGACGGTACCGCCAGGATATTTAGGTCATGCAGCCACGGCCTGCCCAGCAGCAGATTGAAGGAGGCCGGCATGTCTAGCACGCGAAACTCAACTGACGTCTCCAGAGGTCTTACTGAAATTGCAAATGACACCAATCCCAGTACGTCTCTCCTTGTGTTGTCGTAAGCTTGCACCCCTTGATTGCAGGGAGTGAACTGGTCTGGTCTCATCCCTAAGAAGACGGCCGTTCTCAATGGGCAAACGTTCAAGGCAGACCCATTAACAATGAGGGTTATCGGGACCTATTTTTCTAGGCACTTGACGGTGATGTGAAGCAGTTTATTGTGACTTTTTCCTTCAGCGGGAAAATTCTTATCAAAAATGGAAATGATTTTTGGTTCGGCGGCCGGCAAAATAAGCCCAATAAGCTGCTCGGGGGTTGCATCAATCGGGACACTGGCCTTGTTCAACACCCTCTAAATAGCTCGTCTGCGCTTAATAGAAATAGACAATAAAGCTGTAAAGCAAAATCCCACACCATGAGCCAAAGCTCAATAGGAAAAGACAATAAAACTGTAAAGTAGGAAATATGCAATCACAAGCATACGGGCACAACCACAAGAGCCAAAAAGGTTTTTCCAACCCAAAATCACAAGTTTTCCATCAGGGTAACACGAGTCTCAAAACGGTTTTATTTCATAAAACTCCACATTTTCGTCCTCAAAACCATGCATATTATGTAGTGGGAGCTAACTCAACCACAAACCCAAAGGTTTTCATTATAAAGCCCCAAGTTTTCCCATCAGACTCCAAAAATAGTTTTTCCTTCACAACCAAGCATTTAAACAATGCAAAATCACATTTTTACAGTTGAAGAAAAACAGTAACCTGTAATAAAACAGTATGCTCCACTCAAGCCACATCGCCGAGGAGAAAAGGTAAAACAGTAATCAAAACATTATTTCTCTCGCGGAATGTACCATCGCGGAATAAAAGAAAGAGATCCTATGTACCGACTCAATCACAAGAGGATAGATGTAGCGACTATAGACCCCTGTCCAGTATCTAACCCCTATATATCGTGGGATCGCTTAGATACACACAGGTTCTATACGGAGCACCATGAACGTAACCACTTAATTTACGGGTTATGACCCCGAGGGAGCTGAGCACCCATCCGTCTCAATTTACGGGGACTAGCCCGAAGGACCTGAGTACCTACACTGCGCACGTTATCAGACTTTCACCGAGGGCAACTCGTGCCAAATACATGTCATCCCGGTACATCTAGATAATTTTCTAAAAACTGACTGTAGTTCAACTACAAAACCTTTTTCTCCAAAATAATACATTACACATGTATATAGATCCATCCATCATCACGGAGATCAGCATAAACATTTCAACTTGTTTTTCCCCGTTTTCAACAAAACGTTTCCAAAACCTGAAACTCAACCCCGAAGGCGAGCTCCAAACCTCCAAAACACCAAATGTCGAGATTTTTCACAAAATCATCATTTTCCACCAAAATCCACCGTTTTCAAGAAAATCCTTTGAAAACCATCTAACCACAAGTCATATAATGTAATAAACCAAAAAAAGTGAAAAACATACTTTTTACCCGAAAACCAAGGTTTAAACATATATATGACATTTCATGCATTTTCTACCGACGAAAAAGCATACAATTACATATAACACCCTAGAACAGTAGTAGAGTCTGTAATCCTACCTCGTTGGATCAAAACCCGACGTCTCGAAAATTGAACCTCGACGAAACAGAAATATGACCAGATATATACAAAGCCCCTGGTACCAACATCGAGGATCCACAGTCCGATCGCTGAAAACCGAGCCCCGGGCCTTCAAAATCTAGAGAGAAGGTAGAAAAAACCGAAACTTAGCTTAGAAGAAAGCTTTTTCCAAAATATCTCCAAGCCTGATATTTATAGAAAAACACCAAAATCCGCCAAAATCCTCGGTTTAGTCGACTAAACCCCCACTTTAGTCGACTGAACAGCCTACTGAAAACACGCAAAATGCCCACCGCCATGGTTCAGTCGACCGAACTCCCCAGTTCAGTCGACCGGACTGGAAAAACTTGGTTTAGTCGACTGGGCTAACCCCTCCAGTCGACCAAACCTTAGGGCAGTGTGTTTTTCTGTGCTAAAACTAGTTTTCCAACTTTAAACCAAGCCAAACGTGCCGCTTTCGAACCCAAACAAGCCTTAATGGAACCCGAACACATGCCAAAGATGTATTTAAAATATTCCAGAGGTTCCAAGATAATTCGAACCCTTAATCATTCCAAAATGACTCGGGTCGGGGTCTCACAACTCTCTCCCTCTTCGAGGAATTTCGTCCCCGAAATTCAACTCTGAAGCACAACCAATACCAATAGCTGTCCCTCAACCATCAACAATCTCAGATGCAATCCCGGCAACACTGTTCAACAGCAAAACTAATACACAACCGTCGTCACAAAACTAATACACAACCATCGTCACACAAGGCAGACACGGCGTGAAGAATCAACCTCCATACAGACTGATCCCACAACAAGCTCCACTGACACCACCATTATCCAGGAGACAGCTATGAAATGGAAGATCAAGATCCAGCTAAGGCTGCCAAACCTCGAAACACAACTCTCGCCGAACTCAATCCACTCCGGCGATAAACACATCACACAAGACCGATCCGCTATGGAACCTGGTCCTAGACATTCTTTATTCCAAAACATGGAGACCATCACTTGTTCCCACTGCCTCAAACTGGCCAAATCACATCTCACCATGTACACCAAGGACCATCCCCACAAGTCCAAACACACGACGTCGAGCCCTGACATTGGTCGCATGAAACCACATGCTCCACGCACAACTCTACTCGAGTTCTGACTATCGCCAAATGACCACTGACTTTGATACCACATCATCACCCTGTCGATGCCAACATCTCCATCACTGAAGCTGTCATAGTACCGATCTATAAGCAACAACACAAACACGTGACTCCAAGGAGAAGCTCACCTTCTCACTTGGATATCAAGAACACATCTCAGCAAACCCTCACACCGTCATTTCCAATCTGATCTTTCATCACAAACTACTATTCTCACCCAGGAGGAACATCAGGTGGTACACCATTGTCCTAGACAAGGTCTCACACAACCAAAAATCAATCTGGCTTCACATCCACAAGGCACCTGACTCCAGCGAGCCACGTAGATAGAATATCTCATAGGACCCAACAACCCATATCAACCAAATCATAACTCTCGTGCATCAGCACGTCACTGCACATGACTGCACAGCTCACAACTCAACGTCTCATCATCAGATTGCTAATACTAAGGCTATGGACCAACCTCAGATCAAACACGATCTCCGTCGTCTAACACATCAAACGTGATTCTCACAATCTGTCAAGGTGAACAAGTCGACTGACATCTAGCATCAACTCCAACGCAGAACACGTACATCAACCCTTTGAATCCCCAGACTTGTCCGCTGGGTAACCAACCAAGACTTACATCTTACACTCAGCCAGGTCTTCACATCCAGAACACACACGGCCCTTCCATTCCCAACCAAGCAATCGCGTCAGTCTGAACAGGACACGCCAACTAAGGCTTCTCCACCGTCATACTCTCGGGATCACCGTCCACACAAACAACCATTATGCCAAAGCACAACACTTACCACAGTCAATAACCACTCCTCGACTCCAAGAACTCTAAGCAGTTCCAAGTCCTCAAACAGAACAAAAAGCCAGACTCACAAAAGTCTACCAGAGATCCACCATATACATATCACAGCCGTACTGTTTCGATAAAATTCCTGCTCTACCACGAGCTAGAAGTACAACCATACACACACAACGGTCGAGGATCCTCAGCTGATCACTACAAAAGAACTTTACGTCTCAACACCAACTCCTAAGCATTCCTGTCCATCAACCGAACCTCACAGGGATCACAATCCAATTGGTTTAACCATCTGTTGAAACCACGAAGGACTAGTCCAACCGTCATCCAATTACAGCGACACAAGTTCCTGAGTCAGAACACGATCACAACACGGGTCACTACACGAGTTGTAACATGAGTCACAGCACGAGTCCCAACACGAGTCATAACACGAGTCACAATGCGGGTACCGTTCCACTGAGATTTCACAGTTGCAGAACACAACCAAACCTGAACCAACCAAGAACCTGGCATCTCCGTCCAACTGAGATGAAATAACTCGCACCAAACAGTCGTCTCCAAGACTATTGTCTACAAGAAGACTCTTGCTCTCTTTCCATCCAAAGGAAAGAGAAAAGCCAATGAGAAATCACAACCCCACCTCGGCGTACTTCCAATACTCATCAACACTTAGCCTCTAAGAACTCTGTAAGTCTTACCTCGAGGCCACATTGATTACAGTCACACAGCTGCTGTTAATCACGATCACTGTACTCAGGTCATCCGCTACACCAAGCTCTCTCTGACCTCATTCACAGACGTGAACACCATCAATCCGCGCACCTGGTACAACACATCCCATTGTACCCAAAACCTCACTTCACAAGATTACGCTACATAACCCAACTCTTGCTAGGCAAACCACGATTACATCACGGCCTCGAGCTCACTGTCCAAGGCACAGCATCAACAAGGGAACCCAATCCTGGAACCTCTCATCTAGAGTTACTAATAACTCACACAACCAAGCAAACACCTTCTGCACTTTCACTTTCAAAGAACACATCAGTCATAGGCATCGTACCCTACAATTTCTCACCTATCACCCCAGGCCAACCAAACCACATGGTACATTGCTGAACCTCCACACTTCGTTCCCTTGGGCAAACAACATAACCAGGATACGTCATCTCAACACGAAGCCAACCACATGAACCTCGCATGGTTCCCAAATGCGATCTCCTAATCACTAGGATATTGACTAAACCACTTACATGCATTCTAATGGGAATCTCACAGAATCGATACTCGTTGCAGGAACCCTTACACATTCCCATACAGCTATAACCCGTGCTCTTCCCAGCATAACTGCAATTCATACTCATTCCCATATCCTTGAGCTCACTCACGCGGAACTCAATTCTCAACCTCAAGGAGGTATACAATGTCCAAGGTCATTAAAATTACCCAGACTACCAACAACATCCTGCGGACCACCAGCGATATCCTGACTACCAGAAAATATCTCCAGAACCACACGTTCTACTATCTCAACATACACTCGGCCAAGGATCTCTATGTTCCCATCCACTATGTTCCCGTCTATACCCCACCCGAGAACACGACTCAAGACATAGCATGACTCACGACGTATCTAATCCATTACACGGCCAAAACCACGTATACCAAGACTCTGAAGGGATTATCACTATCCCTAATCTAATCACCTCGACTGATTTCCTAGGGTCTCCGACACCCCATCACCTCAACTCACAAGGTCAACCATAACACAACTTCGACGTCCAATAGCCTACTCTCAAGGGGAGCCAGCTACTATAACTAAGCCACCAACTAGGCTCTATCTGTACCTGAACAAACACTGCTCGTATTAACATCTAACAGATGCCAACCGAGGCCAACCTCACACGGCTGAACCCAACTCACTGATGAGTTTCACAACATACCAAGCAGTCGACTCTCAACCCATAACCCTGCATTTGCAACTGATAGCAACCGAGTCGCATAACCAAGACCCAAACCACAGTCTCGTTGCCTCTAAGGGTGTACAGGTCGTATATGAAGAAAGCATGAAACACGACAACCTAAGGTTGATCTATCATGTTATTTCTACCACATACCACATAATCATGCTAACATGTAGTCACAACGATCATGTAGACCCAACACCGATACCGAGGAGAATCGACAAGAATGACGCATCACTTTGGGTAACCTACTCAGATTTCCTGCTAAAAATTACGTCCATGAAACGCGTTTTTAACTTGGCTCCCAAGTCTGTCAATCCAAACACGAGACTGATCAATCCTAAGGTCCAACCTCCATACTCACATATACACAACATACTCCAAACACAAGCAACCAAGCACACACACATCCTCACAAGGTAACACACCCTCTTCCCACGGCTCATAGGTATTCGAACCTAGAGCTATGATACCAATTTGTCACGCCGCAAACTCTGGGTCACACGAAAAGCCACCGAACAACCACCAAACCATCCAAACAAAAGGGATTTAAAATGAGAAGACCAAACAAGGCCAAAACCTTTGTAAAAAATGTACTACTGAGAGTTTATTGATTTAAAAGAGTAGCCAAAAGACTACAATTATAGCCCTACAGCTCAGCTTTTAAAAACAAAATACGAGTTTTGAATAAGGAAATCTTTTCGTTTTAAAAGAAGCTTAGGCCGTTCCAAAATCTACCTCGAAGCACAAAAGTTTATATGAAGCCAAACCATTTGAAAATTTCATTTGTAAACTGTTGATCCCAACAACGAAAAACGTAGTATGAAACTACGAAAAACAACAACCGAACCAAAGTTCTCTCGAAAGCATTAAGACATGCATACATCCATAATCATAGTATACGATTTACAACATATTACGAATAAACATGAAACATATACAACAGGTATAAGCTACCAATCCAGACAAAACATACGTCTTGTCATCAGCCACCTCCGGGCACCCCCAGGTCAACCTACAGGACCACGCTTACCTGAAAAAGATTTTACAGCAAAATCCTACACCGTGAGCCGAAACTCAATAGGAAAAGACAATAAAGCTGTAAAGTAGAAAATATGCAATCATAAGCATACGGGCTCAACCACAGGAGCCAAAAAGATTTTTCCAACCCAAAATCACAAGTTTTCCATCAGGCTAACACGAGTCTCAAAACGATTTTATTTCATAAAACCCCAAATTTTCGTCCTCAAAATCATGCATATCATGTAGTGGGAGCTAACTCAACCACAAACCAAAAGGTTTTCATTATAAAATCCCAAGTTTTCCCATCAGACTCCCAAAATAGTTTTTCCTTCACAACCAAGCATTTAAACAATGCAAAATCACATTTTTACAGTTGAAGAAAAACAGTAACCTATAATAAAACAATATGCTCCTCTCAGGCCGCACCGGTGAGGAGAAAAGGTAAAACAGTAATCAAAACATCATTTCACTCGCGGAATGTACCATCGCAGAATAGAAGAAATAGATCCTATGTACCGACTCAATCACAAGAGGATAGAGGTAGCGACTATAGACCCCTGTTCAGTATCTAACCCCCAGTTATCGTGGGATCGCCTAGATACACACAGGTTTTATACGGCGCACCATGAATGTAACCACTCAATTTTTGGGTTATGACCCCGAGGGAGCTGAGCTCCCATCCGTCTCAATTTACGGGGACTAGCCCGAAGGACCTGAGTACCTACGCTGCGCACGTTTTTGGATTTTTACCGAGGGCAACTCGTGCTAAATACACGTCATCCCGGTACATTTAGATAATCTTTTAAAAATATACTGTAGCTCAACTACAAAACTTTTTCCCCAAAACAATACATTACACATGTATATAGATCCATCCATCATCATGAAGATCAGCAAAAACATTTCAAAATGTTTTTTTCCATTTTCAACAAAACGTTTTCAAAACCTGAGACTCAACCCCGAAGGCGAGCTCCAAACCTCCAAAACACCAAGTGTCGAGATTTTTCACAAAACCATCATTTTCCACCAAAATCCATCGTTTTCAAGAAAACCCTTTGAAAATCATCCAACCACAAGTCATATAATGTAATAAATCAAGAAAAGCAAAAAATATGCTTTTTACCCAAAAACTAAGGTTAAAACATATATATTACATTTCATGCATTTTCTACCAATAAAAAAGCATACAATTACATATAACACCCTAGAACAACAATAAAGTCTATAATCCTACCTTGTTGTATCAAAACCCGACGTCTCGAAAACTGAACATCGACGAAACAAAAATCTAACCAGAAATATACGAAGCCCCCGGTACCAACATCGAGGATCCACAGTCCGATTGCTGAAAATCGAGCCCCGGGCCTTCAAAATCTAGAGAGAATGCAGAGAAAACCGAAACTTAGCTTAGAAGAAAGCTTTTTCCAAAATATCTCCAAGCCTGATATTTATAGAAAAACACCAAAATTTGCCAAAATCCTCGGTTCAGTCGACTGAACCCCCACTTCAGTCGACTGAACAGCCTACTTGAAACACGCAAAATGCCCACCGCCACGGTTCAGTCGACCGAACTCCCCAGTTCAGTCGACTGGACTGGAAAAACTTGGTTTAGTCGACTGGGCCAACCCCTTTAGTTGACCGATCCTTAGGGCAGTGTGTTTTTCTGCGCTAAAACTGGTTTTCCAACTTTAAACCAAGCCAAACGTGCCTTTTTCGAACCCAAACAAGCTTTAACGGAACCCGAACACATGCCAAAGATGTATTTAAAACATTTCGAAGGTTCCGTGATAATTCGAACACTTAATTATTCCAAAATGACTCGGGTCGGGGTCTCACATATCTCATCTTAAGGCAAACCTAGCAAAAGAATTTGAGATGAAAAATCTGGGGGCACTACGATATTTTCTTAGAATTGAGGTGGGTAGATCAGATAATGAATCTTCATTTATCAAAGAAAGTACATTCTTGACCTTTTAGATGAAGTTGGTATGATGGGTTGTCGACCTGCAGATTCATCCATTGAGGCTAATCATCGCCTCCATAGTGGTGATGGAGAACCTGTCGATAAGAGCTAATTTCAACAGCTTGTGGGAAGATTAATATACCTGTCTCACACCAGACCTGATATTGCATACGCTGTGGGGGTTGTCAATCAGTTCATGCATGATCCTCGTAGTGTACATCTTGACGTTGCCTATCGTATTCTGCGATATCTTAAGTCTGTCCCTGGTAAAAGGCTCTTATTCTCTCATCATAGCCATTTGACATTAGAAGCTTTCACAGATGCAAATTAGGCTGGTTCAGTTGATGAAAAATGATCTACATTTAGGCATTGCACATTTGTAGGGGGTAACTTGGTTACTTGGCGCAGTAAAAAGCAAACTGTAGTAGCTCGATCAAGTGCAGAAGCTTAGTATATGTCTATGGCACATGGCATCTGCAAACTCATTTGGCTCAAAGTCCTATTAAAGGATTTGGGTATTGAGTGCGACAAACCTATGAAATTGTACTGTGACTACAAGACTGCTATTAATATTGCTCATAACCCTGTCCAACATGACAGAACAAAGCATATAGAGATTGATCGACACTTCATCAAGTAGAAATTGGGTCAGGGATTAATATGTATGCCCTTTGTGAAATCTGCAGATCAATTAACAGATATTTTTACTAAAGGGCCTAGTAGTAAAATGTTTCAACCCCTTGTATGCAAATTGGGTATGAAAAATTTCTTTGTATCAATTTGAGGGGGGAGTGTTAAGTTAGGAGTATATTAAGTTAGGGGTATTATTGTACTTTTAGTATTTCTTGGTCTTATTATAAATAACAAGTGATAAGGTGAAAACTCTAAGTTTGAGTGCTCTCATTCATTGTTAGTTTCATTCTCTCTCTTCCTTATTTTCTTTTCCACTCTCTACAATAATTCTAACAATATTGTAGAGCCGAAACTAGTGGCATGAAGTGCAATATTATAAGCGAAAAACTAATTACATAATACTGCAACATTCATAACTCAAGTTTAACAATCACCAAAAACAAACAAGCCAAAATGATGTTTCCATCCTTTTGAGCTGTCATAGAGATTTGCGAATTCATCTGAAATAGTATAGCAACAACTTCATAACCATAAAGCTCGTATGAGTACTCAGATATTAAATTACAAGTTTTACTATGGATTCAAGCAATTCAAAATAATTTGTTCAAGATCCAGTTTTCAGGTATCAAAACCATTTTAACTATAATTAGTTTTAAAGCGTTAACTGTAACTATCATAATCATTTTCGATTTTAAAGTGTCAACTGTACCCATCACAAAGTTGATATCTCGACTACATAAAAATATATTTGTATACCCATATAAAATGATATATATGGTAAAGTAAAAACTATTATTTTGACAATCATCGTTATAAGCAAAACCTAGTATTTTTACGATTCATCAGCACCAGCAAAATTATTATTTTCACAAATCATCAGCACTTTTCAAAGAATAGAAATTTTAATGATATGCCAAATAATTTATTATTTGAGACTTACCAAATTTAGCCGACATTTAGTCAATTATATCTTTGTCGAAAAATTTCGACAAATCTAATAAAAAACACATAACAAATTGGTAGAGATTTTTCACAATATAAAAAACTTATTTTTCTTTGATTGTTGAATCACAATATTTTACGTGAAATTGTAATTTATAAATTATTCTTATTAATTACATATCTTAATTCTTTAATTTATAATTTTATATCTAATGTGTTCTATACTTAATTTAATTCAACCAATTATAGATCATATATATAAAGTTAACTTAGATGAATAAATAAATAAAAGAGCATTTTATAATAAGTTGGGCATGTTATTATTATTTTAAAACTCAAAATAATATTTATAATTTTATAAGAATTACTTTTATTATTATTAGGTATATGTACATATATAAAAGATCATATATTTCAGTTACTAAATTTTCTCTATTATTTTAAATTTTAAATTTTTGTTTTTAAAAAAATCTTATTTTTTATTTTATGTCATTTAAATTTTTTTAAAAATTTTTTAAGCTTCTAACTTAAAATATTATTTTTTTAATAAATCTCATTTAAAATTATTTAAAATTCATAATACAAGATCTTGTCAAAACTTCATGTATGCAAAAATACTAATTTAGTAAAATTCTCATGGTTTGTTAAATTATTCTTTTTTCTTATTTCTAAGCTTTAACTTTATTTTATTATATAAAAGTTTAATTATTATTTTTATTTTGTGGTATTTAAATTTTTATAAAAATATTTTATTAAAATCTTAACTTTTATCCTAAGAGAAAATTAAAAATCAAACCATGTAAAAATACTAGTTTTAGTAAAACTTTATAATTTTGTTAATTTACTTTTTTCTTGAATTTTTAAACTGGAGAATTTTTGAGTTGGTGGTTCTGAGGTGGCAGGTGGTGGTTCATGGTAGCACGGCAAAGGTGTTAGGTGACCAAGGAGATGACGGTTGGTATCGATAGTGGGTGGTTGAGGAGAGAGAGAGAGAGAGAGAGGATCATATACCGGTGGTGGTGGCGGGTGGAAGGTTGGCGACGGTGGAGGTGTGGTGGCGCGGTGGAAGTAGCACACAGTGTGGGATGCGTGCTGTGTCACTCTTTTGCTCGGGTCGACTCCTCCTTAGAATGAAGTGTTATGCAATTTGGAGGCCAAGGCCAGGTTTATGTATAGGTTAATTTCTTCAACACTAACTTATTGTAATTAAATATGATAATAATAGTATAATTATTTTTATAACGGACTTATAATTAAATAGGCTAATAATAGTATAATTATTTTTATAACGGACAACCATGAATAATAGTAATAACTAGATTATTAATAGTGTAATTATTTTTGTAACCGAAATAGTATTTATTTTATAATTAAATAGGTTAATAATTATATAATTATTTTTGTAATGGACAACCCATGAATAGGCTACTAATTACGGCCTATTTAATTTTGTAACGGATTCTTATTTAACCCTCTAATTAAACCTCTATTTAAATCTCTTATTTAAACTACTAATTAAACCTCTATTTAATTTTGTAATGGATTCTCATTTAAAACTGTAATTAAATATTTTATCTTTCTCTTTTTTTTGTCGGATATCACATCCTCCCCACCTTAAGAAGTTTGGTCCTCCAAACTTTACTCGGGTTAGATTAGAAAGCATCGTACCTCATATGAAAGGTTTTAGATATTTGTGTTTAATGTCGGTTTCTTTTTCCTATGTTGCTTTTCCTTAAGAATGGTTGTCCTACCAAACTTTGAAGAGCGGCATTACTTTATTGTAGAGCCATTTCTTTTCCCAATCCATGATGCTTATTGGTTGTTCATTGTAAGTTGGGTCTTGACTTAATTCCACAGGTGGTCGTGTTAGTACGTGTGAAGGGTCAGCAATGTATTTTCTTAGCATCGATGCATGGAAGACATTGTGAACTTGGGCAAGTTCAGGTGTTAGAGCCACACGTTAAGCTACTGGTCCCAATTTTTCTAAGATTTTGAAAGGTCCGAGGTAACAATGGTTGAGTTTCTAGGTGTAACTTCTATATAGAGGATTCAACTTTTCTATTTATCGGCATTCCGGGTAATTCTTCAGGAAAAACTTTAAGGAATTCACAAATTATAGGAGTCTTTGATAGGCTAGGATTCTTGGGTAAGCTTTTCGTCACACATGGATTCTTTAGTATGCTTTGCATCACACAACAAAGATACTATTGTCATCCTCTCTTATGCAGTCTTTGGACTCGGGTTATTGATAAAAAGGGCGATGGTAAACAAAACTCGTCTCTTTAAGGGGAATAGAAATTGACATGTTTTATAATGTAGTCGATAGTGTTATGATTAGGAGCAAACTAATATATGCCAAGGATAATATTGAAATGTCCCATATCAGTAGGGTTCAGGTCAGTCAATAAACAATCATCATCAAAGGTCACATCACAGTTTTTATACATTGCAGAGCTGTAGGGACCTAAACCCTTCTCCTCTGATCAACATAGCTCTTCTAACGACTTTGTGCCGTTACTAAACGTTGGTGAATCACAACGATCTTCTCTGTCATCTCCCGCACCAAGTCGGGCCCCAAAACTGTGGTCTCTCCCACATCTGTCCAACACACCAGTGACCTACACGGCCTACAATACAATGCCTCATAAGGTGCCATCCCAATATTGGACTGATAACTATTATTATATGCAAACTCTGCCAATGGTAGCTGATCTTCCTAAGAATCCCAAAAATTAAGCATACAAGCTCTCAACATATCTTCCAAGATCTGTATAGTTCGCTTGGATTGACCATCTATCTGAGGATGAAAAGCAGTACTGAACATCAAGCTAGCCCCCAAAGCCATCTGAAGACTCTGCCAAAAGCACGATGTAAAGCGTGGGACTCGATTGAAAACAATGGATACAGGTACTCCATATAACCAAACAATCTCACTGATATACAATCTACTCAGTTTGTCCACAGAATCCTTCACGCAAATGGGAAGAAAGTGTGCATACTTTGTCAGTCTATCGACCACAACCCAAATAGCGTCATGACCCTTAGGTGATCTAGGAAATCTCGATACAAGGTCCATCGTGATGTTCTTCGACTTCCATTCTGACACTGGCAATGGCTGTAACAATCCTGTTGGTCTCTGATGTTCCACCTTTACCTGTTGACAAGTAAGGCACCGAGAAACAAACTGAACCACATCTCTCTTCATTTCCTTCCACCAAAACTGATGGTGTCAGTTATGGTACATCTTGGTGCCCCCTGGGTGCACTGCATGACGAGAATGATGAAAATCACGTAGTATATCAGCACGGCACGACTCTGATACAAACACTCTCTCTGTCAATCTCAAACTCTGATATGTGCCTACAACCCATCTCGTGGTGTCCTTTCCACTAGCAATACGATCTTGTAACATCTGAGCCTCTGGATCTATCTGCTGAGCCTCTAGCATATGAGCAACCAACATAGGTCACAAAACCACAGAAAACAATGTTGCACCCTTCCCTGTCTCCCTAAGATATAGATTAAACTCACCAACTTTCCTAAGCATGTCCTACTCTTATATGGCAATGAAAGTTAACGAACCATGAGATCTTCTGCTAAGAGCGTCGGCTACAATGTTAGCCTTCCCCGGATGGTACTACAGTTCAAAGTTATAATCTTCTATAAACTCCATCCACCGTCGTTGGCGTTGATTCAGGTCCTTTTGTGAAAACAAATATTTTAAACTCTTGTGATCGGAGAAAACCTCAAAATACTCACCATAAAGATAGTAACACCATGCCTTCAAGGCAAAGACCACGACTGCCAACTCTAAGTCATGTGTCGAATAATTTTTCTCATGAGTCTTCAACTGTCGAGATCCGTAAACCACAACCTTACCTTCATGCATCAGAATACAACCTAAACCATCATGCGACGCATCACAATACACTATGTAAAAACCTCATTCTAGAATAACTAATACTGGTGCGCTAGTGAATTTTCTTTAATTCTTGACACGCTAACTGACAGGGACTCGCTCCTAACGAACTTGATTACCTTTTGTGTAAGACATGTCATTGGCGCAGTAAGTCTAGAAAAATCTTTCACGAATCGCCAGTAGTAGCCTGCCAGACCCAAAATGCTGCGAATCACAAATACATTCTTTGGTCGTTCCCAACCCACAACTACGTCAGTGTTCGAAGAATCCACTGATACTCCATCCCCCGATTCCACATGTCCAAGAAATCTTACCCCAGCATAAAAAACTCACACTTTTCAAACTTCGCATACAGACGATGCTATCTCAAAAGCAATAGAATAATACACAGCTGTTCTTCATTCATCTCCCTCGTGGATGAATAGATAAGAATATCATCCACGAATACAACCACAAAATTGTCCAAATACGGATGAAAGATACGACTCATTAAGCCCATGAATGTCGCAGGAGCATTCATTAAACCGAACGACATAACAAAGAACTCATTGTGACCATAACGAGTCTGAAAGGCAGTCTTCGCTATGTCCTCCTCCCTAATCCTCAACTAATGATACCCTAACCTCAAACTAATCTTCAAAAAGTAGCTCAAACCCTCCAGCTGATCAAACAAGTCATCAATCCTTGGTATAGGATACTTGTTTTTTACCGTTACTTGATTCAACTTTCGGTAGTCAATACATAACCTTAAGGATCCATCCTTCTTTTTAGCAAATAAAGTTAGAGCTCCCCACAGAGACGTACTCGGACGTACAAACTATTAGAGGAAAAACTGCCCAAATATTTATTTTAGTAAACGATTATCTAAAAAAATTAACTGGACGAAAAAATACCGAAACAAGCTCCAGATAAAACTTTGATGACGAACTATCAAAATAAAATTCGTGCATCTGAAGTTAAATTAGAAGAATACCTTTTTACCGGTCGAATCATCAACTATGATTTGAATCCGAGTTGAAGCACTTGTTAGATCATTTACTGTATTCTCTTATGTGATTCTTAAATGTAGAGTGGACTATAATCTATCAAGAATGCGTATCGACAGAACCTGGACAACTATAGTCTTAGAAGACAAGTTATGAAACTAGTTCAGCCTACCCACATATTTATAGGGCTATAGTAAGGACCTGGGGAGTAATTATGAGTAAGACTTCCAGTGAAACACAGCATGTATTAGTGGTTTTCGTAATTAAGCAAATCTTATAGCGATATCTGCAATTATGGAAAACCAGCAGCGATTTTTATAATTTTCATAAAACACTGAATTACAGTTCATACCACTAAAGAACTATATGTGCACTCTGACCCATAATCTCAACACCATCTTGCATGGAGCTCATGTTATTAAATGCTTATAATTTCTCACCACGTTAAGATTTTCGATACCCGTCAATTAAATTTAATTACTGATAATTTAATTTAATCGGCATTTTGAAATTTCTTAAGGCCTTTCGCTTAACTTATTTGATTGCCGAATAATCAAATCCACCTGTAGGGTTTGACCCGATCAAAACTTATAAACTTCCTTAAGGGAGATTCCGTCAATCCCGATTTTTTGTGATGTGGATTCCGTCAATAATAAATATTCACCATATAAATAAAACTGCTATTCAACTCACCGAGAATATTAACCCATATAAGATCACATACTCTAATGAATCAAAACAATGAATATTAAATATACGTAAATTAATAATTATTTCAGGATTAAGAGTATAAGCACTATTCATAATAACCTTGGGGTGTGAATTAATTCATATAGTCAGTATAAAATTAATTATCCCAAATGTTCCGTTTAATACACAAAAAGTGTACTAGTACAGAGAGTCGGAATAATAGACGACGTTATTATCTATTCTCTGTAACTAAGACTGGCCTACTAAAACTCTGTGCTATAGTCGTACCGATGGTATGTCTATTTCCATCTAAACTTTGAACATAAAACTTATATTCTGCAAGAATCTAAAATCTGATATTCTCTCTGCAAGTCGTACTCTACACACCAGATTAAATACTATACATAATATCGGACATCCATACATAATGTTAAAGAAAAAATATGCATACATTGCTCATAAAAATTCTCATAAAATAAAAAATTAATTTTATTAAAATAAAATTAAATACTAAAAATATAATTTTTAGTATATTAACCCTAACACAAACCTCTTATCAAGCAACTTCTGAAGCTGTACCTTGAGTTCTCGCAACTCATCCAGTGCAAAACGATAAGATGGCATCGAAATAGGAGTAATTTCCGGAACAAGATCGATAGAAAACTCTACCTTATGACTTGGTGGTAACTCAAATAGGTTGTCAGGAAAGTCATGTGGATAGTTGCAAATCACAGGGGAAAACTCTCCTAGAACCCTAACCACCTCATTCAATATGAGAGCAGAAAAGAAAAAACCAAAATTTTGTCGGTTCCGAACAACACCGGGTATGGACACCAAACCCTCGTCTCGATCGCCTACAAAATAAAAGCAATCACACTTAGGCGTACAAATCGATATCCTCCGTCGATCGCAATCGATAAAGACGCGATAGGTGGTCAGCCAGTCTATCCCTAGGATGATATCAAACGTGGTCACATCTAGAATGATGAAATCAAACTCTAAACAGCGACTGGCGACCTCCAACTCATAGGATTTATAAACTCAACCCAACATCACATTCCCACCGATCGGGGTCATTATACACAACGTACTACTTGACGAATCTGTCTCTAACCCCAAAACGGATGCAAAAGCAGATGAAATAAAGGAATGCGATGTTCCCATGTCAATAAAAACACTGACCCATGATCTATACACTAAGAGAGTACCTCTGATCACTGATGTAGTAGCTACAGCATCAGGCACGACCGGCGCCTTAGAAGAACTGAGATCAGTAAGGGCATATACTCTGCCCTGTGGTGCTCTAATCTGTCCACTGTAGCTCTGGACTGTCGACTGTCGCACTGACTATACTGAGGCACCCCTGTCTGCAATCCTTGACATCTGAGCCATAGGGTGCTGATAAATTTGTCGTCCCTGTGTGGGCGAAACAACTGGTGCACCTACCGTGCACTACACACTCCCTCATCGAGGACAGTTCCTATGAATGTGCCCTAATTGGCTACATCCAAAATAAATCGGTGGCTCTATCCCCTATGACTGAATAGGTCCTGAACTATAAAATTACCTCTTTTGCGGGCACTTCGACACATGATGCCCTGGCTGTATGAATCGATAATGAATGAGCTCTCTCTACTTCAGCCTTCCCGTCGAAGCCACTAAGGGTACTGGTGCAGAAAATTACTGCTGATATGATCCCGCAAGATGAGTACTCGGACCAGACGACCTCTGGCGCTTGTTCCTGCACCCCTAAAATTGTGCACCTCCTCCATCCTGCTAGTTTCTACTCTCTCTAGCCTTGCGTGTCTCATTCAAGGTATTTTCCACAGTAATGGCTGTCTCTACCAATTCTGTAAAGACGCACATCCTAAATGTTTCCACTCAATCTCGAATCGCGCGGCTCAAATCCCTTTCAAACCTCTTTGTTCGCAACTCATCTGTAGCCATAATTTTGTGTGCAAACCAGGACAAGCTGGTAAACCCTGCCCCGTACTAAACCACGGTCATCACCCCCTGGGTAATGGAAAGAAACTCCTCACAGTAAAGATCTCTTAAGGACTCAGGAAAGTACTTCTCCAGAAATACCTTTGTGAAAGCATTCCAAGTGCCTCCTACTATAGTTCTGGAAAACTTCTACCATTCATGGGCATCCCCTCTCAGCTAAAATGTAGTGAATGCAACTCTCATATCATCCTCAATTATTTGTAGTGTATCCAGAATCCTTGTCACAAGCTCCAACCATTTTGTGGTAATCTTGGGATTGAGATCCTTGACAAAGGTAAGAGGGTCAAGGCGTCGAAACTTGCGCATTGCGACAGTTTCCCTCTGCTCGGGTACTCTCTCCCTCCCTCTAGCAGCCTCGGCTAGCTAACGGATGGAGCCTACCATCTCACGTAGGAAGTCTACCCATTCTACAGGTCTTTGGAGAGCGTTAGCATCCCCAGCATCAGGGATTAGCACATCCTCTCGGCCTAAATCACGGCCACGACCTTGACTAAGGCCTTTGTTAGAGGCAAAACTGCCAAGACATTTATTTTTGTAAACGATTATCTAAAAAAAATTAACTAGATGGGCAAACGCCAAAACGGGCTCTGGATAAAAACTTTTGATGACGAACGATCAAAATAAAGCCTGTGCATCTGAAGTTAATTTAGAAGAATATCTTTTTACCGGTTGAATCTTTAGCTACGATTTGAATCTGAGTTGAAACTCCTGTCAGATCTTCTACCGTATTCTCTTATGCAATTCCCGGATATAGTGTGAGCTATAATCCTCCAAGAACTCGTACCGGAAGAACCAGGATAGTTTTAGTCTTAGAAGACAAGTTATGAAACTGGTTCAGCCTACCAGTATATTTATAGGACTACAACAGGGACATGGGGAGTAATTATGAGTAAAACTTCCAGTGCAACACACACACGTATCAGCGGTTTCTATAATTAAGCAAACCCCATAGCGGTATCTGCAATTATAAAAAATCAGCAGCGGTTTCTATAATTTTTATAAAATACTAAATTACAGTTCACATCACTAAATAACTATAATTGCACTCTGACCTATAATCTGATGACCATATAGCATTGAGCTCATGTTATTAAATGCTTATCATTTCTCCCTACGTTAAGATTCTTGATACCCGCCAATTAAATTTAATTACTAGCAATTTAATTTAATCAGCATCTTGATATTTCTTTAGCTCTTCTGCTTAACTTATTTGACCGCCGGATAATCAAATCCACTTGTAGGGTTTGGCCCAATCAAAACTTATAAACTTTCTTAAGCGGGTATCGTCAATCCCGATCATTTAGAACGTGGATTCCGTCAATAATTAATATTTGTCAGATAAATAATACCACTATCCAACTCACTATGAATATTGACCCATATAAGATCACACCCTCTAATGAATCAAAACAACGAATATTAAATACATATACAAATCAATAATTATATCAGGATTAAGAGGATAAGCACTATTCATAATAACCTTAGTGTGTGAATTAATTTATATAATCAGTATAAAATCAATTATCCTAAATATCCTGTTTAATACACACAATGTGTACTAGCATAGAGAGTCGGAACAATAGGCGATACTATTATCTGTTCCTCGTAATCAAGACAGATCTACTAAAACTCTGTACTACAGTCGTACCGATGGTATGTCCATTTCTATCTAAACTGTGAACATAAAATTTATATTTTGCAAGAACTTAAAATCTGATTTTCTATGCGCAGGCCGTACTCTACATTCCAGATTAAATATTATATAGAATATTGGATATCTATGCATAATCTTAAAGAAATGATACACATATATTGCTCATAAAGATTCTCAAAAAATAAAAAATTAATTTTATTAAAATAAAATTAAATACTAAAATCATGATTTTTAGTATACTAACCCTAAAAATCTCTCACTTATACTTAAAATCATACTGCGATACATCTGACTCCCATACCCTCTACAAACTATCAAAAGTCTTAGCCGGTAAGCTATTTATAAAAGGATCTGTAAGATTGTCTCCTAATGCAATCTTGGTTATAGCAACATTACCTCTTTATACAATTTCTCGTATCAGGTGATACTTATGCTATTGTCATAATAAAGTGTACTAGTTGACTAAACTGAAGGTACCACCTTTAGATCCAACAGGAAGTTCTTGAGCCAAACGGTCTTTTTGGCTACTTCAGAAGCTGCCACATACTCGGCCTCCATGGTGAAATCAGCAATGTAGGACTGCTTAATACTCCTCTAACTTATAGCTCCACCTCCTGAGGTAAACACATATTCTGAGGTAGACTTACGAGAATCTCTATCAGACTGGAAATTTGAGTCTGTGTACCCCAAAGGTACTAGACTGTCTGCCTGGTAAACCAACATATAATCTTTAGTCAATTTTAGGAACTTGGATTATATTCTTTATCGCAGTCCAATGCTCTTATCCTGGGTTAGACTGATTTCTGCTAACCATGCCAACGGTAAAGCAGATGTCGAGTTTAGTGCAAAGCATAGCAAGTGCAAAGCATAGCATACATGAAACTTTCTACTGTCGAAACATAAGGAACCACCTTCATCTTCTCTATCTCATTAGGTGTCTTAGGACACTGATCCTTGGATAGAGTGATTCCATGCCTGAAGGGGAGAAATTCTTTCTTAAAATCTTGCATGCTAAAATAAGAAAGGATATCATCGATATATTTTGCTTGTGATAAACTCAACATTCTTTGTTTCTGATCTCGGACATACTTGATTCCAAGGATGTGACTGGCTTCTTCCAAGTCCTTCATATCGAACAGTCTAGATAACCATACTTTAATCATAGATAATGGCTCCACATCATTTTCGATGAGCAAGATATCATCTACATAAAGTACTAAGAAGATCACTACACTTCCGTCACGCTTCTTGTACACACAAGACTCATCTGGACTTTGATCAAAATCATAAGATTTAATGACTTGATCAAACCGAGTGTTCTAAGAGCTCGATGCCTGCTTAAGTTTATAAATAGATCTCTTAAGTTTACACAACATGTGTTCCTGGCCCTTTGCAATGAATTCATCTAATTGTATCATATAGATACATTCGTTAAGACTTTCGTTAAGGAAAGCTGTCTTAATATCCATTTGCCAGATTTCGTAATTGAAATAAGTGACAATGGATAAGAGAATCCGGATAAACTTAAGCATGGCTACCGGCGAAAAGGTTTTCTCATAATCGATCCCTTGTTTCTAAGTGAAGGCTTTAGCAACAAGCCTAGTTTTGAAGGTTTCAACCTTCCCATATGCTTCTCTCTTCCTCTTATAGATCCACATGCATCTAATGGGTTTTTTCTCTTTGGGTGGTTCTACGAGTTTTCAGGCTTGATTGGAATACATGTATTCTATCTCTAAATTCATAACCCTTTGCCAAAGATCTGCATCTTTATCTTGAAGTGCTTCATTGTAGTTACAGAACTTGGTATCTAGTTCTGTCGGGATCCTATTAAAAGACTCTCCTAAGAACATATACTGGTAAGGTTAATGAATAACCTTCCCACTATGACGAGGCACTACCTGTGACTGTGTACTAGCAGTAACATGCTGTGTAGAATTAGAACCCTGTGCATCAACACCCTGTTCTTGATTTGCACCTATCTCGATAATCCTTCCACTACGACGAGGTAATGGGATATCAGCGACTTGTTCTTCCATTCTGCTGATATTTTCTTTTAGTTCTTTCAGAATAATATTTCTTTTGGGCATTGATCTATAATATAATTCTCTTCCAAGAATCAGGCATTGGTGCTAACAATGACCTTATGATTCTTAGGATTATAAAACAGACCACCCTTCGTTTCCTTGGGATACCTTACAAAGAAATAGACTTCTATCCTCGATTCTAACTTCTTCACGTTCCCTTTCAGCACATGTGCTGGACATTCCTAAATTTGAATGTGTTTCAGACTAAACTTACGCCCAGTCCACAATTCTATGAGAGTAGAAGGTACTGAATTAGAAGGTACCAAGTTCAAAATATAAGCCGATGTCTCTAAAGTGAGTCCCCAGAACGAATCGGGTAAATTTGAATAACTCATCATGGATCTTACCAATTTCATAAGAGTTCTATTCTTTCTTTCTGCTACACCATTTTGCTGCGTAGTGCCAGGTACAGTTAACTGGGATGTAATCTCCTTTAATGACAAGTAGTCCTTATACCCTCCAAAGAGGTATTCCCCACCACGGTCGGATCGTAGTGATTTGATACTTTTACCTAGACACTTCTCAGCCTCTGCCTTGAATTCTATGAATTTTTCAAAACATTCAGACTTACGGTGCACCAGGTAAATGTATCCATATCTTGAGTAGTCATCAATGAAACTAATGAAGTACTCAAAGCCACCTCTAGCCCAGATTGTCATAGGACCGCACACTTCAGAATGAACCTGCTCCAACGGTTCTTTAACTCTATAGCCTTTAGCCGAAAAGGGCCTCTTGGTCACTTTACCTTCTAAGCAAGATTCACAAACTAGAAGTGCCTCCACTTCTAATAAACTCAAAAGTTCATCTTCTACCAGTTTATTTATCCTTTTTAGATTAATATGACCCAAGCATAAGTGCCAAGGAAATGTTTGGTTCATTAAAGAATGAAACTTTCTCATATATAGTAAATTAGATGTGTTATTCATTTCAGTCAGTTGTAGTGTAGGAGAGATTAGAGTAATAATATAAACATCATCCACCAATGTACCAGAACAGATAACCCATTTATTCTCCTTAATAACCACAGAGTTATTAAAATAAACAAAACATCCGTCTTTAGCCAATCCAGAAATGAAAACTAAGTTCCTTCTAATAGCAGGTACATAAAGACAATCTCTCAATATTGAAATCTAGTTTCTACCAAAACTGAGAGTGACATCTTTTACTGCAACTGCTTTACCTTTGTATTATTGTCCATATGTAGGTAAATCTCCCAATCACTAAGTTGTTAGATTTTTTGGAACCCCTGTAATGAATTACAAACATATTTAGTGGCTCCCGTATCTACACACCAGGTACCTATAGATAACACTGCTAAACATGTTTTCACAATCAGGGAACAGAAATTACCTTGTTTGTTCTGCTTACTGAGAAATACTAGACATAGCTTTTTCCAGTGCCGTGTCAGGTTATAGTGAAAATATCTGTCTTTCGGCTTTTTCACACTAATCTGTGGCCCACTAACTACTCTGGAAACTATGTTTCCTTGTTTCAGAACATTTTTCTTCTTCATGCCTTTCGGCCCAGAGGAAGAACCTTTCTTAAAAACAAGCACATTTTCTAGTATTAAAGGAATACCATTTGTAGTTAAAGCTATATCCAAGTTACATTTTCAGTCAACAAAATTCAGTCCCGTAAGTTTATTTTCTTTGAGTATAGAAGCAAGTGGGTTGAAATCCATTTTAATCCTAAGAATCACATAATTAAAAAAAATCGTTAATTATGATGAGCAAAATTTTGAATTTATTTTAATTTAGTTACCTTTACCATTTTAAAATTAATTCACCAGCATCCTGATAATTTGAGAATAGCATGCCTCGATGGGAGGACGTCTACTATCCTTCATAAGACCAGACAGACCAATTCATTTTAATTTTATTATCTAGGCAACTGACCATGCCAAGTAAAATGAAATAACTGACACAACTTTAGTCTGGTATATAATAGTAATGACTCAGATAGAAAGGATACTATTATATGCAGCTAAGTGTTAACCATCACCTAATTTCAAATCAATCGTTTCGCAATGAACCTTTCAGATGCAGAAGTGATCAACACTAATAATTATGTAGAATTATCTCTAAAGAAGGTTTGTACTGGTGATACCGCAATTAATTTGTCCGATGGGGAGGAAGGCCACCGCAGGATTTAATTGTATTAAAAGTATTTATTTATTTTATTTTCCGTTTCACATTTTTCAAAAAATAATAATTTATTTCAATTAAATATTTTACTATTTAATTAATTCAAAATTTAGAATTAATTCCCACATTTTTTCAAGATATCCAATTAAAAAAACATCTTAAACGTGATATTTTGCAAAAAATAAAATTTTTAAAATTTTTCCATTTAAATAAAATTAATTAATTAAAAAACCTTAATTTTATTTTTCATTACAAAATATTTTAAATAAAACAGAATATTTGAATTAATTAAATTAACAAGATAAATAAAACAGATATGTAATTTTCCACGCAGTTCATATATATATAAACACGATATGCATATACCTGATTTTATGATCCAAGTGAAATACTAAGGTGTTTCAGTCTCCCTAAGAGAATCAACTGTTTTAATCCTCGTTCACCTTTGATTCAGTGTCTTGATTGCATCAAACTTTTCTAATACTATCTGATATATCAATATATATCATATCAGTTTCGTATATATCAAAATATACATCAAAATCAGCCCTGAGAAAGAGAAAGTCACCAGCAACCACAAGCCACCGCCAGCACCACCTTGCCGCCACCTTCAAGCGGCTCCTACAACATTATCTGGGCTCCGTTTTCGACGAATTTTATACCGTTAGAAAGCTCTCGAAATATGAAATTCTTTTGTCAAAAAATATGCTTGAAACCAGTACTGAAAATGGCTGAAGAAATGGCCTGAATCTCAAAAAACACTACTGCTCGCCACAGCACTATGCCGCTAACTTTTTGAGACTTTTTTGACATCTTCCCGAACTCCATTTTTGACGTACTTTATATCAAAAGAAAACTCTCAAAAAGTACTATTTTTCTATGAAGAAATCTACTCGAAAATATCTCCAAAAAACTGTCAAAAAATTGCCTAGAACAGACTACCACCGCTCACCAGTGCTGCCGCCTAGAACCGCTAACTTTCCAAGGCTTTTTCGATCTCTTTGATATTACGTGTGTAATCCCAAGAGAGGGGTGAATTGAGTATTTAAAATTTTAAATTAAAAATACAAGTATATAATCTTTAGCTCACAAAAATATTACTTATTTAAATTACAAGTAAATTTGTTTTAAACTTAGAAGCAAAAACTTTGTGTTTAAATATTTAAGAACAAGTGTAGACAAAGTTTAAACTTCTTGTTAATCAAATACAACACTTTATGAGTTTTAGCAATTTAAAGTATAGCTTTCAAGTTTAATATGTTTTTAATATGACTTCTAGAATTCAAACACAAGTATA
>JAULJZ010152604.1:2138-29742 GCA_032270985.1 Heliamphora pulchella
ATTAATTGCATTAGTGAGGCTATCCGAGCACGAACTACTCGGAGATTCTTGTCTTCTACATTTGAGAAGACGTTCGAGACGGTTTTCTACACTAGGTAACCTTAGGGAATCAAGACGTTTCTTAAACCCTCATTCTTTCTCTCCTGGGGGATGTCACAATTAAAGTTTCCATTTTTTGTTCTTTCTTACTATTCAAGTTATTCATATCAAGTATGTCCATATGAGCTTTTCATGAGAAAACAACATGTTTTCAGCTTTCTGTAATATGTAGACCAGTGTATTTTTAATGCATTTTCGTGTTCACTAGCACCCTAGATACATAAAAATGTTTCTACGATTTATAAAACCTAACGGCCGCGACGCTTGAATGTCACGGTCGTGAGTTATTTTGACCCTAATATTATGGCTGCTACTTATTTGCTTTTGGCTGCTACCTTTTTCCTCCTTTTTGTCATGACCGTGACATTCTGTTGTTACGACCATGAGCTTTTTGTGAGATTAGTAGCATGAAAACTATGCCTAAAATCTTCTATTACATATTTTTAATGTTGTATGCATTCTGTCTCGAGACCTATGTCACTATTAGAATAACATATAGTAGATCCAGCCTTGATAGAGTGGGCTGTGGTTGCTATTCTGTACATCCCATCCATTTGAGTTCCTTTGGATCTTGTATGTTGAAAACCTCTCTGGACCTCAAAAATGCCATGGTCGTAACCTTTGGTTGTCACGACCGCGACCTTTTTGACCACCTTTGTGTACGGCTACATGTGTTTTGTCACGGCCATTTTATAGCTTATTTTGTCACTGTCACAACATTCAGTTGCTACGACCATGAGCTTTTTGTGTATACATTAGCTTTAAAATAGTGTTCGAAACCTCTCTATGCTTTCTGTATAATCTATAAATAGCATATTAGAGACAGAAACTGTATTGTATGACCCTTAGACATTTTCTTGTTTTATTTGATCTTTCATCGCATGTGTTTTCATTTTACTTTGCTCAAGCGATAAATGTGGTATGTTCAGAAATGATAACCAAGTTGCATAACCCCTTATGATTATAGTTCGGATTTTTCTTCGTTATTTGCTGTTGTATGAATTCTCTTTAACATCATATTCTGTATATGTTATCTTTGAAAAGTTTAAAACAAAAACTAACAATAACAAAGTAGAGGCCAACCTCACAGTTAGGCGAAAAGGTGCCTAGCACCTTCCATTTTTTTACTTTAGCCCCCGAACTCTCTTTTTCTCTAGTTACGTTTAAAAAGGACCTGTGACCTTCTTTTGTTTTTCTTGATTTTTCTTAAAAATTAAGTGACAACTTTATTTTTCTAAAAATGTGTTTGAATATCTTGGATTTTTTGTTTTAAAAAAAATTAAAAATAATAGATATCCGACGCATCATTTTTTGAACGCACCTGAATAAAAACGCCCACAAATCCAAGTGTAATTTTTACACAATCTTTTAATCAAATAAGAACAAAGCCCTAAGACTCAAGATTTAAGTCCCAAACCCTAGAGGTCACTTGATATCAAAATTCAAAATCTTAAAACTACATGAAATCATAGAATCATAATTCTACAAATTGGCCCAAGAAAGTCATGGATCATAGAAAGATAACAAATAAGGCCCAAATTGGAATTCATGCCCAAATGTTAAAAATAAGCTCAATTCCATCAAAAGACCCATATATAATTTTCAATGCCCAAATCATTTAATTGAGCCCAACACATTAGGCCCATGAATATTAAATCAAGCCCAATAAGAATTTAAGCCAAACCCAACAAGATTAAAACATTTGACCCAAACTTTGACCCAATTACTTAATAAATTAAATTTTATATTAAAATAATGCAAAATAACAAAATAAGCAACAAGACATTTTTACCCTTGCATGGCCGACCAAGAACATGTTTGCCAAGTGTTTTCTTTTGTTGTCTTTTTAAGAAATCTCATGATTAAGTCTCTTTGTGTTTTGTCACATCAAAATCTTTAATATTGGAAATTATAATTAAATAAATAAAGTAAATAAATTATTATGACAAGTGGGAATATTACAATAATGAACCAGAAATAAGTAAAACTTAATACACCAAAATCTTAAATTAAGTCAATTGGACATAACTTGACAAAAAGACTTAATTTGACCTAATTCCCTATACAAATATGATATGATATACCAAAAATAATCCTAAATAGTAAAAGAAATATACTAACTATAGAAGTCATATCCTAGCTCAATCCCTATTAAAAGGTGAGAAAATATACATCAAGTTAATTTCTAACAAATTTTCTTGAACAATGTAATATAATTTTAGCATCATGGACTAATAAATTACACTAAAGGATAACAAAACCACCACAAGCCCATAGTTTTGGACACATGGCCAACCACCACTAAACCCTCCTACACTAAGTCTTTGTATTGTCAAATAAATCAGGTATGCATTAGTTAAGATGGGTGGCAACATCATTACCTTCACCAAGCCTTTTTCTTCTATAAATACCACCACTTTCCTACCCTCCTTGACCGAAAATTGTCTCTCCAAGCTCTAAGGTTCTGAAATTTCTAGGTGTGAGCAAGAGTGTTGAAATGAAGAAGAGAAGATGGAAAGAAGAAGAAAGAAAGAAAGGGGCCTCCAACAAAGCTAAGTCCCAAGCCTTTCTCTTCAATCCTCGAACTCAATCTCCATGTAAGTAACTCTTTAACCCTTCTCTCTTAACCCTTCCCTAATCTATCTCCAACCAACCAAATGAATAAAATCGAGAATAATAACCAAACCAAACCAACAAAGGCGTTAAAATCAAGTTTTTGGGGCTGTTTAATGTCTTTCTTTACGTCATGCTTGTGCATGTGATTTTTAATGGACGTCCATGTTATTTCTTACATTGTTAGTTATAGCATAGCAAGATTGCATTTAATAGGTATCATGTAATTTACAATAGTGTATTAATAAAAATACATCGTGCATGCAACCATCCCGATCACAAGACAACTAAAGACTGATTTATTGTTGAGGATTCAAAAGATTTACACTTTCTTAAAAATTGAACGCTAAATCCATCACAATTGACCTTCGTTATGAAACAATAATCTCGTTGCCCAGTTTTATACTTGGCTATTTCATCCCATATCATAATGACGTGAGGTTAGGCCAACCTGGTTCAGCTATTTTCCGATTGCCCACCTAAAGAGTCAATAATGCATTTGCCAGCATCAAACTAAAGTCTAGGATATCATGATTTCTAGGAATTCAAAAGGGATTAGTCTTTGGTTCAAAAACCATGTTAGAATGTTATTGGTATTAGAAATGTAGGGTTTTGGAGTTTCTTCTGAGCATCGCAGCTGATGGCATTTCATGTTAGGTGATGGACAAGAGTTTACTAGTGAAGAAGGAGGCTTTGCGGACCAAACGGAGTACAGTCCAGAGTAGAAGAAAGTAGAGTTCTTTTTTTGTTCCTTTTGTCACTCCCTTAGAGTGTGTAATTATTATAATGTCTTTTTCTTTCCTTTTGACTTGTAATATAACTCCTGGACAAGAAAAATGGTTCAATATAATAGATGGTTGTATGTTAGTGAGAAAGAATGTAATAAAAAAGACAGTATTATCCTTTATGTTAAATACAATTTGGCGCATAGTATAATCTCTATTATTATCTATATGTCTTGATGTCCCCGAGATTTTAGGGTGTCACACACCGTCTCTCCCCGAGAAGTCCAATGGACATATTACTAGCTGTAACCACGTCACCTAGGAAGACATCAATCATTCATTCAAATGTCTTTTCCCATCACACGTACGAAGGGTTTCTTCTGGTTAGATCCTGGGGACTGTGGTGATGTCAACATAAAGAAGTGAAGATGTATCTCTACATGTATTCTTTCTCATCGTGCTTTTCGAGGCACACTGATTAAGAATAGAGGACCACTAATGAGTAGTAGGACTAAGGGCTAAAACCTTTGGGAGGTCTAGCCCATATTCGATTAGATTATACTCTTGATCAGCCCTTGAAATAGATTAGGAGGGGTCAAAGAGTTAGTTGGAATGGTACCCTTTTGGTCAGGATATTATTCTGACCAAGAATGGCTTGTGCCTTACGCATTGCACGTGAGTTTCAAGAGTTAGTTAGCGTAGTACAGTCCTAATTGTTTGCACATAGTATATTTGCCACGTGGCCTGAGAATCAAAATAAAAGATACATCACAACGAATCTAGGTATAATAATATACTCTATTTTTATCTCTCTCTTTCTCTCTCTCTAGTTACTTGATTCTTACTCTATTGCTTAATTGACTTGACCATCGGAGGGGATCTCCTCGCAATCAATTTGGTACCCATCTTGACGGCTTGTTTGGGTGATTTCATATTTCAGATTGGATAAAGGACTGATCCAGAATAAGACACCATCAAACATAAAATTATTTTTTGCCAAATATTCTTTCATTTTTCTCTTATATATATATATATAGAGAGAGAGAGAGAGAGAGAGAAGCAAATTAGCTTATAAAACCCATGTATATGTAAACAAACAATCTATTTTTTGAGTTCTCTTCCAAACCAAATTTAGGAGTTTTGAGGACCATCGTGATCATCATTCGTATGGTGATTTCTCCTGTCTTGTTTCGTATGTTTTCGTCCCATTTTGTATGTTGCCATCTTATTATGTATGAATATTTTCTAATCTCGATAACAAATAAGGCAGAGAGATATTTACTTCTCCCACTTCGTTTTATCTTGTTCCGTTTCCGATTACATAAAATAAATACTTAAAATTTATTTTTAAAAAATTTAATAGACAAACATAAAAATATTATATTTATCTCTAGTTTTTTTTATCTCTATTTCATATTTTTTATGTTTTTAGCTACTAGCAATAAACCCATACTATGCACAGATTAATACACTATTCAGTTTTAAATAATGTTATTTTTTGTTAAACAATGTTTCTCATAATTTATTTAAATTCTTAAATCTTAAGAATAAACCATGTACACTTTTAGAATGTATGAATATTTTGATAAGTTTAAGTCATTAAATTATACAAAAAAATATAAAATTAGTTTTAACTGAATTCTTTACTTGTTAACTATTATACATATCAACTTAATATTATCAAAAATAACATTAAATCAGGAGCCCAACCTAAAAGTCTTTTTATACGGCATATTGATTCGAGTGGGTGAGATTATTTATGTAATTATTAGTATATTATAAATGTGGTTCTTAATTGAGTAAAGAAAAAAAAAACCTTTAATAGTATACATATAGGGCCCGTAAATTCCAATATTGCATGGACAAATGCACGAATGCAAAAATAAGCCAAAGAAAAAATAAAAGAAAGAAAACTATTAAACAGTTTTGCACACCGGAGGGTGGGAGAGGAGCTTTCAGCCAAATGTCCAAAAAAATAAGTTTTAACACGCAAGATCCATCAACAAAATTTTTAACGCGCGAGCTCCAATCACTTATGACACAGATAAATTTAACACAAACAGATAAATTTATATGTAATGCATACAGATAAATTTATTTGTCTTCTTATTTTATGCAAGACAAATAAATTTATCTGTATACTTTATACAGATAAATTTATCTATGCATTTTTAGAACATGTATCAATTATACAGATAAATTTATTTGTCTTGTATAAATAAGAAAACAGATAAATTTATCTATATAAAGAGTATTGTGCCATTTCAAAATACGTATAAAAGTATACAGATAAATTTATCTGTATGTTTATTTATGCAAGACAAATAAATTTATTTGTGTGCCTTTTCAAAACACGTATAAAACACACAGATAAATCTATCTATATGCTTTATATATGTTTTGAAATGCACAGATAAACTTATCTATTCTAGGGTCCAATTGGACCTCGCGCGTTAAAAATTGTTGGTGGATGAAAAATAAATTGCTGCTACTTTAAGGATCTAAGATTAATTTTTCGAAAAAAAAAGCAAAGAAATCAAAGAATGTGATGTAAAAAAATTAAATTTACAAAGATGTATATGCAGGGAAGGAGCAAGATTACATGATCCAATCGGCTCCAATTTTGTCACTATTCTCGCGTATATAAATTCCTGTTCAAGCTACCACTCTCTCTCTCTCTCTCTCTCTCTCTCTCTCTTGTTGAATTGACTCCAAACCGAAAGACCAAAACCTACTTTACATGTTTTTTAGCTGAATCCACCATGACGGCTATAAAGAATGACAATTGATACGAAATATACGTTGATATATTCCATAGATGTTTGATATGATGTATATGTTTTTCAATTTGAGGATAGTATTGACATTTTCAAATAATCATCTAATTATATGGAATATATATATATTTCCCAGTTGGTCTTTGTTTCAAATTATAATTGAATTTGCTCCCATACTTTAGAGTTAATTAATAAATAATTAATTCTACATTAGTAGATGTCCAGTAATATTTATATTTTATTTAATATAAATTTAAGTATAATTAGTTTAGACTAATTACATAATGACATGTGTTATTATTGAAATTAAAAAAATCTAAAAATTAAAAGAATTCAATTAGAATTTTGAACTCACAAATATGCACATGACATTGATTTGTTACAACATAATATATATATATATATATATATATATTTGTCAATAGAAATAAATAAATGGGGTTAAAAAAATATATTTTAGCAAATTGGTCGGACCCTTGCAAATTAGTACGAACATAGTTGTTTTTGAAAAAAATTCTATTCTTTAAAATATGTGTAAAATATTGGGAAACATGTACTTAATTAATGCAATTAGCATTTGATAATGAAAAATTCTAGGAAAACATATGTTTGAAATAAATTAGTACTTACATCTATCAAAATTAGTTAGTCATACAATATTTACATCAAATATTTTTATATAAATTTAAGTATAATTAATTTTGACCAATCATATTATTAGATAGTCGTACAATATTTGCGTCAAATACTTTTATATAAATTTAAGTATAATTAATTTATACCAATCATAGAATAGCTTGTGTTATTATTATAGTTGAAAAATCAAAAAATTCTGAAAATTAAGTTGAGACTTTTAATCTCAAAGACATAAAGATGCTTTGCTATAACATATTAGATAAATAATAATTCCTCAAATACTATTATTTATTTATCACATTATCTATAATACATACTAGTATCATATCTTTAAAACTTATGAACTAACTTGATACATCTTCACTCTTGCCTTGCCCTAACTATTTTATTGATCTTTTCTTCTCGTTTTTGCGCCAATCACTTTTCTTTTCGTTTTTGCGTTGGCCTCTCTTTGATCCTACCCAACAAACGGACTAATCAATGAGATTTAGGTCCTAATTGAAAACTAGCTTGAAAGCTTTTTTTAAAAAAAATATTTTTAGCCAATAAACTTATTTTGATTGAAAATAAATCATTTGATAAATTAGCTTTTAAAGTATCTTTTTCTTAATTGGAACGATTGGGCAAAAATTTAGATTTTTTATTTTTTGTTCGAATTGAACTGTTTAAACATGATTGACGTTGATAATAAATAAACTATTATGTAAGGGTATTATTGTCTTTTAAAAATAACAAATTGTTGAATATAATATAGTAGAAATTATTTAACTAATGTTTTGTTTTAACTTTTGAGTTTTTTTTTTTTTTTAACCAAAGGAACCATACTGGCTTTTTAGCTTTTTCACTGCCCAATCAAAGCCTTTGCGCAAGACTAGTGAAATGTTTGAACTATAACAACTACAAGTACTTCATTGCCCAAAAAGAAAAAAGTCTTTGGAAGGGAAAAGGCTATAAGTACTATGAATTAAAAATTTCGAGGTGTTTCTGTAGGGCTGCACAAGCATTGTTTGCAGATTTGGAAGAATCAAACATCCTCATTAGTCCCCACCAATCTTAGAATTACATTTTCACCTCCACTTTCAAAGAACTGCTTTGTGTATAAGTATGAATCTATGTATAAAACTAAAAGTACCTAAATACTATCTGGCTCCCGCAAACAAATTGCAGCATTGCAGAAAACACTTTCAGTTCTTCGAAACCCAAAATACAGCAAGCCATTTGAAACAATTCCTGCAAAAGTAATGGACCAAATCTTGCTTCGACGCTTTTTCATGGGAAGGAATTGTATTTTATGCATGAACTAAACTATCTCAACTTGGAAAACTGCCTCGCTCATCGTAAGTAGCCGAGCATAAATGGTGGTTTCAGTCTCTGGGTTTGCGAGGAGAACACCGTCCCACGAGGATTACTTTAGAACAGAGCGCTCCAAACAGCTGCATCCCCTTCGCCACACCTTTCGTGAACAGATTTGATATTCTCCACTGATTTGCAAATCCCGCTACAGCTCCAATCAAACGATGCGACGCATACGTTACCCGCCTGTGCCTTCCACTCGCAATCTGCAATATGGCAGTGATTTCAATAGAAGTTAAACAAGAGAAACTACACTGGAAATAGAAAAAACAGGTGACCGGGTGAAATAGATCAAAGCCCTCAACTAAAAACAGTCCAGGGAATATATGAAGTAGTCCAATCTCCAAATTTTTTCGGTCATAATGAGCTGCTTTGATATGTGCACTTTCTATATGTTAAGGTTGTATACTAAAAATATTTTTTTTGATTTTAGTACTTAATTTTATTTTTTAATAAAATTAGTTTTTCTATTTTATGAGAATCTTAATGAGCAATGTATGCATTTCATTATTTATTTGATATTGTGCATGAATATATTTTATTCTGTATAGTATTTAATTTGATGTGTAGAGTTCGACTTACACACGAAAAATCAAATTAAAAATTCTTGTGGAATATAAGTTGGTTCACATTTTAGATAGAATTGGACAAACCATCGGTACGACTGTAATACACAGTTTTAGTAGACCTATCTTGGTAATAGAGAATAGATAATAGCGTCGTTTATTATTCCGACTCGCTGTAATAGTACACTTTACATGTATTGAATAGGACCACGTCGGGGTAATTAATTTTATACTGACTATATAAATTAATTTACACTCATAGTTATTATGAGTGTTTATACTCTTAATCCTGAAATAATTAATTATTTCTGTATATTTAATATTCGCTATTTTGATTCATTAAATGGTACGATCTTTTATAGGTCTATAATCCCGGTGAGTTGGATAATTATATTAATTATATAGTGAATATTAATTACTGACGGAATTCACGTCCCGAAAGATCGGGATTGATAATACCTCCTTAAGAAAATTTATAAGTTTTGACTGAGCCAAACCCCGCAGGTGGATTTAATTATCCGGCAGTCAAATAAATTAAGCAAAAGATCTTAAGGAATTTATTTAAGAAGCCGAATAAATATAATTCTCAGTAATTTAATTTAATCAGCAGGTAACGAAAATCTTAACGTGGGGAGAACAAATAAACATGTAATAACAGGAGTTCGGATAATCGGTTTTAAGAATATGGCCAGAAGTGTAATTATAATTCTTTAATGGAATGAATTATAATTAATATTTTTATGAAATTGCTTCTAGGTTGAGGTGAGTTTTCATTATTACATTGGGTGTTCAAGTCATATTTACTCTACAGGTCCCTGCTATAGCCTATTTATATGCTGTTATAAAATCTGATGTCAAAATTCATATTATTCAGTCAGTGATTAGGTGGTTAATGTTTCCACGTTCTTTGAAAATCTTAAATCTAATCAAGAAGCCTTAAAGAACAATATAGATCAAAATCTAATTTATAGGCCATTTACTATTTTTCATCCAGTATAAAAATTTTTAACGAATAATGTCCATCCGCATAAAAATTTTAACGCGCAAGGTCCTTTTAGGATAAAAATACCCGAGAACAGATAAATTTATCTGTCTTTTCAAAACATGAATAAAAAATACAGATAAATTTCTCTATCTTCTATTGAAAACACATGTAAAGAATATAGGTAAATTTATCTGTCTTATTGAAAGCACGTATAGAGAACACAGATAAATTTATCTGTACCTTTTTAAAATATGTACAGACAGATAAATTTATCTGTCTTTTATTGAAAGTACGCATAAATAATACAAATAAATTTATCTGTACCTTTTCAAAACATGTACAAAGAATACAAAAAAATTTATCTGTTTGCATTATATGTGTTCATATGCAAACAGATAAATTTATTTGTTAAGCATAAATATGCATACAGATAAATTTATCTATTTACATTATTTGTGTTCATATGATAAATTTTTCTGTTTGCATATTAAACAGATGAATATCAAACAGATAAATTTATTTGTTTGTTATGTAAAACAGGTAAATTTATTTGTTTGTTATGTAAAACAGGTAAATTTATTGTTTGGAGGGTATTTCGGGAGAAATCGCACAATTAGATCTTGCGCATAAAATTTTTTGTTAATGGACCATGCACATTAAAACTTATTTTTTTGATCTTTGGCTGAAAGCACCATCAGAAAACTAGAATTTTAATTCTGACAAAATTGCAAGTTTTCTGGATGAATAGAAACTCTTTGGCTAAAGAGTTATAGATAAACCATAAAAGCTAGAATTTAATGCATTTATTTTTTTTATTTAAATGCGTAGATCCTTTTATTTTAGTTTATTTATTCTATTCTGGTTTAATTAATTTTGGTTAATTTGAAATTAATTTTTTTTGAAATGAAAAAATAAAATAAATTTTTTTTAATTAATTCTTTTTAAAAATAAATTTTTAAAATTTTATTTTGTTACATTAAAACACATTTAAGATGATTTTTCTTTTTTAAAAAATAAAATATCTTGGTAAAAATGTGACGGTTAATTTTGAATTTTTTTTTCAATTAATTAAAAGGAGTTTAATTTCAATAAATTATTTTTTTTGAAATATGTGTAATGAAAAAATAAAATAAAATTCTTGATTTTTATTTAAAATTAATTTTTTTAAATAAATAGAATTTAAAATTTTTATTTGTTACACATAAAAACAAATAAAGATGGTTTAAAAACCAAAATTTTTTGCAACATATGATTTTTGAAAATTATAAATTTATTTTAATTAAACAGATTTTATAACCCTAAAAAATATTTTAAAAATTAAGTGAGTGAAGAAATTTATTTACAGATAAATCTCGCGGTTTTCATCACTAGTTCGTAAGTGATGTAATTAATTGTGTGTATTGACATTAGGGCCTTCCTCCCCATCAGACAGAATTAATTACGAGATCACCGGTACGAATCTCTTTTAGGGATAATTCTAGATAATTGTTAGTGTGAATCACTTCTCCATCTAAAGGTTTATTGCGAAACGATTGATTCGAAATTAGATGATGGTTTACACTTAACTGTAACTAATAGTATTCTCTCCATCTGAGTCACTACTATTATTTATTAGATCAAAGTTACGTCAGCTATTTAATTTTACTTCGTAATGTCTATTGTCTATATAGTAAAATTAATAAGAATTGACCGGTCTCAACAAATCATGAATAATAGATGTCCTTTCCATCGCGGCATGTTATTTACGGTATACCAAGCTGCTGGCAATTTTTTTTTTAAATGGTAGAGGGAATCGATTTTAAAATAAAATTTAAAATTTTACTCATCATAATTAATAATTTTTAATTATGTGATTCTCAAAATTAAAATGGCTTTCAATCAACTCGCGGTTATACTCAAAGAAAATAAACTTACGGGTCCTAATTATGTTGACTAGAAAACAAATTTGGATATAGCTTTAACTACCAAGAGTGTTCTTAAAAAATCAAAAAATGTGTTTGTTTCTGAAAAAGATTCTTCCTCTAAGCCGAAAGACAAGAAGAAAAAAATAGTTCAGAAACAGGGTGGCACGATTTCCAATATAGTTAGTGGGCCACAGACTAGTGTGAAAAAGCCGAAAGGCAAATATTTTCACTGCAACCAGACACGGTACGAAAAAAAGCAATGTCCAGTTTATCTTGGCAAGCCAAACAACAAAGGTAATTTTTATTCACTAATTGTGGAAACATGTTTAGCGATGTTATCTATCGATATCTGATGTGTAGATACGGGAGCCACTAATCATGTCTGCAATTCATTACAGGAGTTCTAAGAAACTCGATAACTTAGTGATGGAGATATTTACCTACACATGGACAATAGTACAAGGGTGACAACAGTTGCAGTGGGAGATGTCACTCTCAATTTTAGTAAGATCAGGTTTTAATATTGAGATATTATCTTTATGTACCGTCCATTAGAAAGAACTTAGTTTCTGTTTCTAGATTGACTAAAGATGGATATTTCGTTTATTATAATAATTTTATGGTTATTAAGGATAATAAACAGTTTATAAGTTCTGGTACATTGGTGAATGATCTTTATGTTATTACTCCTATCTCTCCTACACTGCAACTGAATGAATTGAATAATACATCTAATTCACTATTTAAGATAAAGGAACCTTCTTTAATGAACCAAACGTATCTTTTGCACTTACGCCTAGGTCATATTAATCTAAAAATAATAAATAGACTGATTTAAGATGGACCTTTGAGTTCATTGGAAGTGAAGGCACTTCCAGTCTAAGAATCCTACTTGGGGGGTAAAATGACCAGAAGACTGTTTTTCAGGTAAAGGCCATAGAGCTAAAAAACCGTCAGAACTGGTTCACTCTGACTTATGTGGACCTATGACTACCCAACGTAGAGGAGAGTTTGAGTATTTTATCAGTTTTATTGATGATTACTCAAAGTATGGATACATTTATTTGATGCACCGTAAGTCTAAATGTTTTGAGAAATTCGAAGTATTTAAGGCAGAAACAGAGAAGCGTATGGAAAAATGTATCAAGACACTTCGATCTGACCGTGGTGGTGAGTACCTCTTTGGAGAGTTTATGGACTATTTGTCGACAGAGGGAATTACATCCCAGTTGACTGCACCAGGCACTCCACAGCAGAATTGTGAGACCTTGACCCGTTTAATTTTAAAATGATTTAAGTGTTGATGGAGTTGGAGTTAATTCTTGACATTGGTGATGTTTTCGGTGTGTATTTGGGCCTGTGCATGGATCTGTGGAGCTTTTTCAATTGGTGAGAGGGTTCAGTCGACTGAGTGGACAGTGTGGTGATTCAGTCGACTGAGGTGGGTGATTCAGTCGACTGACCTATGGCGATGGAGAATTCATGATTTTTCAATAACTTTTCAGTTGACCGATGTGGTGGATTCAGTCGACTAACTTCTTGTGTTGGGCGGGACTTATAAATATCAGCCTTATGTTAGATATTTTCAGATCTTGTTTCTTCAAGATTAAGTTTCCTTCTTTTACATATAAAACCTCCATCTTCTCTCTAGTTTTAGTGGACCCAGGGTTTGATTTTTGGCAATCGATTAGCGAATTCTTAGTATCCGTGGGCTTCGTGTTCATCTGAACGGAATCTCGTTTCGACGAAATTCGTTTTTTACGGAGTTTGAGGCGTCAATTTTTTGACTCAACGAGGTAGGATCCTAGACTATTTTGTCTTTGAAGGGTGCTACGTGCGATTATATGCTTTTCTACCGTTTGAAAATGCTACAAATATTGAATTTTGTGTTTAAACCATGTTTATTCGGATAAAAAGCATGTTTTGCATATCTTTTGGTTTATTACATGTTGCTTAATGTGTGGATGTTCGTGGTTTTCAAAAAGGTGGTTTGAAAACGAAAGGATTTAGGTAAAGTGATGAAAACCTAACTTTTGAAGGTTTGGAGTTAACATTTGGGGTTGAGTCTCGATTTTTAAACATTTTGGTAGAAACAGTGAAAACATTTTTAAAAAGTTGTTTGGTCTCCATGGTTAATGGATGACGTGGTGGATGGCCGTTGGATGTTGTACATGATTAATGTATGGTTTTAAATGTTTTCGTAGTCGAGCTACGTGTTGGTTTTTACTGATTCGATAGATGTGCTATGACAGTGCGTATGTATTTGGACCGCCATTGCTCCTCGGTAAAAGTCTAAATATTTTGCGCAAGTAGGTGCTTCGCTCATTCGGGTTAATTCCCATAAATGAAGTAGTTGCCCCAGTGGAAGGCGTGCATTGTCGTGACTCCGTATAAAACTTGTCATTATTTAGCGGGTCTTTGTATGGCTTGGGTCTAGGGTAATGGGCAAGTGTCAATAGTTGTTACCTTTGTCTCAGGTGTGACTGAGTCGGTACATAGAAATTATTGTCGGTTGTGGGAACCGAGTGAAAAAATAACATTTTGATACTATTTTTCTTCAACTGTTGACGTTATTTGCATTGTACGAAATGCGTGATTTTGAGGATGAAAAATCGTTTTGAGGCTCGTATAGCTGAGTCGATTTTATCCTATGTGATTGCATATTCTACTTTACTGCATCATAGTATTCTTCTATTGAATTTCGGCTCACGTTGTGAGAATTGAAAAAATCTTTTTTAGGTGAGCGTGATCATGTAGGTTGATCTTGAGATGCCCGGGGGTGGTTGATAATAAGACTCTTTTGTTTGTCCATGTTAGGTAGTTTATACCATTTGTATATGGATCATGTTTGATGTAACATGCTTTAGATTTAAAAGCATGGGCAATGTAATTCTTAAGGCTGTAGGCCGATGTATGCATGATATATGAGAGAGACCATGGGTTAGTCGTTGTTTCTCGTAGTTTATTATTACGATTTTCTTTGAATGGTTCAACGCTTTACAAAAGGGTTTTCGATTGGTTTATAATTCATATAAACTCTTGTGTTTCGAAGGAGATTTTAGAATGACTTATGCTTCTTTTTAAAAATTATTTCTTTGCCCAAAATGTGCGTTTTGTTTCCAAAGCTTGGCTTTTGGGACCGTGACCCTAACCTCTTGACTACTCTTTTCAATTAAATAAACCCTCGGTAGTGCGTTTTACAAAAGTTTTAATCTCGTTTTTGCGTTATGATTTTTGACCTGTTTGTGTTTGGGTGGTTTTGGTGGATCGTAATATCCCAAAACGGTTGTTCGTGGGCGTTTCACGTGACCCAGAGTTTGGGGCGTAATAACTTGGTATCAGAGTTTTTGGTTCGAATACCTAAGAGCCATGGGAAGAGGGTGCATCACCTTGCGAGGAAAGATGTGTGTGCTTGGTTGCATGTATTTAAGTATTTTTATAACATGAGCATAATAGCTTGTTGAGCATGAAGATGTTGTGTATACGTGAGTATAGAGGTTAGACCTTAGGATTGATTAGTTTTGCCTTTGGGCATTTGGATTAACAAATTTAAAAGCCAAGTTAGAAATGCGTTTGGTCGACGTATTTTCTAGCAAGGAATCTAAGTAGGTTATCCAATTTGACGAGTCATTCTTGTCGGTTCTCCTCGGTGTGTGTGATGTGTTTGCATAATCGATTTGGCTAAGTGTTAGCGTGATTATGTGGTACCTGTTAGAAATAACATAATGGGTCGACCTTAGGTTGTTGTGTTCTATATTTTTTTTATATATGAACTGCGTAACCTTGGAGAGGGTAAAGCCGTGGTTTGGGTCCGGGATGTGTGTGACTCGGTTGCTTTTGGTTGCTGCGAGGTAAGGTTGTGGGTTGAGTGTTGATCGCTTGGTGCATAATGGAACTCGTTGGTGAGTTGGGGTTAGCCGCGTGAGGTTGGCCTCGGTTGGTAAACTGTAAGCATGGTTAGTGGCCTGGTTTCGGTAGATGGCTCCTCTTGAGAGTATGTTATTGGGAGTTAAAGTTGTGTTATAGATGACCTTGTGAGCAGGGGGTAACGGGACGTCGGAGACCCGGGAAAATCAATTGCTATGATTGGATTTGTGGATAGTAGTAATTCCGTTCGGTTAAGGTTTGGTGTACGTGGTTTTTGCCGTGTGACGAATTAAGTACGTTGTGAGCCATGCTATGTATGAGCCGTGTACTCGAGATGGGGTATAGACGGGAACATAGTGGATGGGAGCGTAGCAATCCTTGGCTGGGTGTATGTTGAGATGGTGGAACGTAAGTGGTTCTAGAAATATTCCTTGCTAGCGGGGTGTTGTTAGTAGTTAGAGTAGTGTCTGATGACTTGGACGTTGTATACCTTATTGAGGTTTGAGAATTGAGTCATGAGTGAGTCAGCTCGAGGATATGGGGACGAGTATGAGTTGCAGATATGCTAGGATGAGTATGGGTCGCGGCTGTGTTGGAATGTGTAACGATTCGGGTTACGGTTCTAACATGCAGCGAGTATCAGTTTTGTGGGATTCCTACGAGAATGCAGGTCCGTGGTTTGATCGTTATTCTAGTGATTAGGAGATCGTGTTGGAAACCGTACTGGGTGTATGAGGTTTGAAAGGGCCGTAGAAAGGTTCGATAGTGTGGTTAGCTTAGTGCTGAGACGGTATATCCTGAGTGTGATATATCTGGAGGTTGTTTGTGTTCGACCTTATGTTCAGAAGTGCGTATGCTGTTTGTCCATGGGAACGAAGTGTTGAGTAATAAGGTTCAGCAATGTACCGTGTGGTTTGGGTGGCCTGGGGCGATAGGCGAGAAATCATGGGTTAAGATGTTAGTGATTGATGTGTGCTTTGAGGGCGAAAGTGCAGAACACGTCTATGTGGTCATGGGAGTTGTTAATAACTTTGGATGAAAGGTCTCAGGATTGAATTTTCTTTGTTTGGCGCCGTGCGCTTTCTATGTGAATTGCTTGGATGGTGAGCTCGAGGCCGTGACGTGGCAGTGGTTTAACTAGCGGAAGTTAGATTGGTGAAGTGCAACCTTAGGAAGTGAGGTCTTGGCGCGATTGGAATGTTGACATGTGTCTCCGTTATGATTGGTGACGAACTTGTGGTCCTATGGGATGTATTGTACAAGGTATGAGGATTGATGATGTTCATGTGTGTGTGGAAGAGGTCTGAAAGTTGAGAGCTTAGTGTAACGGATGATCTGAGTATCGTGATCGGGGTCGACGGTAGCTGGGTGACCATGCTTGATGTGGCCTCAAGGTAAGATTTACAGGGTTCTTTGGGGGCCAAGTGTTGATGGGTACTAGGAGTACGCTGAGGTTTGGTCATGGTTTCTTGTTGACCCTTTTCTTTTCTCTGGACGGGGAGAGAGTTTCCTTGTAGACGGTATCTGGTGCAAGCTGTTTCATCTTGGTTGGATGTAGATGCTGGGATCTTGACTGATTCAGATTTGGTTGTGTTCTGAGACTGTGAAAATCTCTGTGGATCTTGTATCCGTGTTGTGGTCCTTTGAGTTGTCCCTCGAAAACTAATATCGCCGGGATCGGGTGATTGTAAGGCGAATTCTTTGCAGTTTCAACGCGTGGTTGATGAGTATATGCGTTTAAATGTTATGCATGGCTACGTGCTTTCCTAGATGTATAGCGTCCATGTGTATGACCTAGGATTCGATTTCTCCCGCAGTTGAAGACCGTAAAGAACTGCATGATTAGGTTAGTATTATCCTGCGATGGGAGACCGCAAAAGAGTACGTATGAGTGTAGTAAACATAGTAGGCCGTGGTAACCTGGTAACCTAGTAACCTAGTCAGAGTATGGCTTGTTATGTATGATGGTTGAACCAGTTGGGTTGTGTTCCCTGTGAGGTTGGGTTGGAAGACGAGGAATGCTTGTACTTGTCCTTGTTGACGAGGGAGTTAGTGTTGAGACATAGAGTTCTTTCCTGCAGTGATCAACTGAGAATCATTAACCGTTGTGTGTAGTTTATTCTGAGTTGTGTTGGGGTATGGTTGTGCTTCTAGCTCTTGGCAGAGTGAGAATTTTGTTGGAATCGTGCGGCTGGGATATTCACATGGTGGGTTTTTGATAGACTTTTGTGAGTCTGGATTTGTATTCTGTTTGGGGCTTGGAACTACTCAGAGTTCTTACAGTCGAGGAGTGATTGTCGACTGTGGTAAGTATTGTATTTTGGCATAATTGTTTGTTTGGATGGTGGTCCCGAGAATGTGGTAAGGTATAAGTCAGGAAGGATTCAATTTTTGAAAGGCCTTGGTTGGTATGGCCAGTTTGGACTGACGTGATTGTTTGGTGTGGAACGAAAGAGCCGTGATGAGTTCTGTATAAGAAAAAATTGCTAAGTGTAAGACGCAAGTCTTGGTTGGTTACTTGACGGATAAGTCTTGGGCTTGAATATTCTACTGTTATAGATTCAAGGGATCGATGTATGTGTTATGAATTTGGGGTTGATGTCGGATGACGATGATCATGTCTGATTTGCAGTTGATTTGTAGACTTAGAATCAGTGATCTGATGGCGAGACGTTAAGTTGTGTAGTGATGTGCTGCTGCACGGGAGATATGATTGGGTTTGTGTAGGTTATTGGATACTTATGAGATGTCCTATTTGCGTGGCGTGTCTAGTCTAAGTGACTCGTTGGGGTCAGGTGACTTTGTGGCTGGGATGCCGGGTTAGTTTTCGTTCGTGTGGAATCTTGTCTTGGACAATGGTGTGACACCTAGTGTTTCTCCAAAGTGAGAATTGTGGTTCGTGATGGAAGATTGAATAGAGGATGAAGGTTTAGATAAAGTGCGTTCTTTGGTATTTCATGTGAATTAAGTGAGCATTTCTCTAGAGTCAGGTGTTTGTGTTGTTGCTCGTGGATGAGCATCGTGTCAACTTCAGTGATGGCGTTGTTAGCATCAACAGGGTAGCAATGTGGTATCAAAGTGGGTGGTCATCAGAACTTGAATAAAGTTTGTGCGCGGAGCATGTGACTTCGTGTGACCAATGTTAGGGTTGACGTCGTGTATTTGGACTCGCGGAGAAAGTCCTTTGAAGGTTTGGAGCTAACCCTTGGGGTTGAGTCTCATTTTTTAAACATTTTGGTAGAAACAGTGAAAACATTTTTAAAATGTTGTTTGGTCTCCATGGTTAATGGATAACGTGGCGGATGGCCGTTGGATGTTGTACATGATTAATGTATGGTTTTAAATGTTCTCGTAGTCAAGTTACGTGTTGGTTTTTACTGATTCGATAGATGTACCGTGATAGTACGTGTGTATTTGGGCCGCCATTGCTTCTCGGTGAAAGTCCAAAAACTTTGCGCAAGTAGGTGCTTCGCTCCTTCGGGTTAATTCCCGTAAATGAAGTGGTGGTTGCCCCAGACGAAGGCGCGCGTTGTCATGACTCCGTATAAAACTTGTCATTACTTAGCGGGTCTTTGTATGGCTTGGGTCTAAGGTAATGAGCAAGAGTCTATAGTTGTTATCTTTGTCCCAGGTGTGACAGAGTTGGTACATATGGATCATTGTCGGTTATGGGAACCGAGTGAAAAAATAACGTTTTGATACTGTTTTTCTTCAACTGTTGACGTTATTTGCATTGTACGAAATGCGTGGTTTTGAGGATGGAAAACCGTTTTGAGGCTCGTATAGCTGAGTCGATTTTATGCTATGTAATTGCATATCCTGCTTTACTGCATTATAGTCTGTTTCTATTGGACTTTGCCTCACGTTATGGGATTTTTGAAAACCTTTTTTAGGTGAGCGTGGTTATGTAGGTTGATCTTGAAGTGCCCGGAGGTGGTTGATGACAAAACTCTTTTGTTTGTCCTTATTAGATAGTTTATACCGTTTGTATATGGATCATATTTGATGTAACATGTTTTAGATTTGAAAGCATGGGTAATGTAATTCTTATGGCCGTGGGCCTATGTTTGCATGATATATGAGAGAGAGACCATGGGTTGATTGTTGTTTCCCGTAGTTTATTATTACGGTTTTCGTTGATTGGTTCAATGTTTTACAAAAGGGTTTTCGATTGGTTTATACTTCATATAAACTCTTGTGCTTCAAGGGGGATTTTGGAATAACTTATGCTTCTTTTTAAAAGTTATTTCTTTGTCCAAAATGTGTGTTTTGTTTTCAAGGCTTGGCTTTTGGGACCGTAACCCTAGCCTCTTGGGCTACTCTTTTAAATTAAATAAACTCTCGGTAGTGCGTTTTACAAAGGTTTTAACCTCGTTTTGGCGTTATGGTTTTTGACCCGTTTGTGTTTGGACGGTTTTGGTGGATCGTAATATCCCAAAACGGTTGTTCTTGGGTGTTTCGTATGATCCGGAGTTTGGGACATGACAAGAATGGTATAGCAGAAAGAAGGAACAAAACTCTTATGAAAATGGTGGGGTTTATGATGAGTTATTCGAACTTACTCGATTCGTTTTAAGGATTTGCATTAGAGACAGCAACTTATATTCTGAATTTAGTACCTTATAAGTCAGTACCTTTTACTTCCACAGAATTGTGAACCGGGCACAAGCTTAGTCTAAGACATATTCGGATATGGGGGTGTCCAGCACACGTGCTGAAAGGGAACAGGGATAAGTTGGAACTGAGAACGTAAATCTGTTTCTTTGTTGGATATGCCAGTGCCAATACCCGATTCTTAAAAGAGAATTATGTAATAGACCACAAACTCAAGAGTAGATATATCCTGAAAGAGCTGAGAGAAAATAATAATTAATTATTTCGAAATTAAGAGTATAAACACTCATAATAACCATGGGGTATAAATTAATTTATATACTCGGTATAAAATTAATTACTCCAACATGGTTCTATTCAATACACACAAAGTGTACTAGCACAGCGAGTCAGAACAATAGACGATGCTATTATCTGTTCCCCGTAACAAAGACAGGTCTACTAAAACTCTGTACTACAGTCGTACCGATGGTTTGTTCAATTCCATCTAAATTGTGAACCAACTTATATTCCATAAGAACCTTTAATCTGGTCTTCTGTGTGTAAGCCGAACTCTACACACCAGATTAAATACTATGCAGAGTAAAAGACATCCCTTCATGGCATCAAATAAATAATGAAATACATACATTACTTATTAAGATTCTCACAAAATGGAAAAATTAATTTTATTAAAAAATTAAATTAAATACTAAAATCAAAACAATTTTTAATATACAACCCTAACACTATAGATATTGGAATGTGTGTGTGTGTTGAATAACACGAGGAAAGATTATAATACAGATATGTGACATGACACGGACACGTAATCACATCAATTTTTAAAAAATGCATGACACAATACGTAATAAATTTATATTTTTATATATTCATTTTATATCAACATATATCTTGAATAATATTTTATTTAGTGATATGCCGTATAATAAAAAATATGCAGCATATTACTAAAAATATATATTTCAAAATATATGTAATGTGCATAAGTTGTGTTTTAAGATTATAAAATAATATTATCATCAAGAGATTAATCACACTAGATGCATTCGAGGGTTCAAGAAAGTATAGTTAAAGTGTCTTCAAAGTACTGCAAAAGTGTCTAATCTGACACGCTTTGTTGTGTGAAACTGTCTGTAATTCTTAGGAACCAGATCATTTTGGCTCTTGTTTCCGACCATTTCTTGATGAACTTTAAGACTGAAGAAGAGAAAAACCAGGTTACAATGGCCAAGGAGGGTTCCTCCACTTTTATTTATTTATCTGTTTTTATTTATTTTATTTTTTTTTGGGGTGGGGTTGTTTGCGGACCAAGTTTTCAAGACATCATCTAGTTGGCTAAAAAAATATACCTGGTGGAGTCCCACAACACATATTACGATCATCAATGTGCTCAACTTCAAGACCAATAAACCACGAACCCAGTGACACGTCCTCATTAGCATACTTGTGCAATATGGGCCTGCAGACAATCAACACCTCCAATTGTTTTAACTGTGCCTAGGAAATAAGAAGATCTTATGATGCGAAAATCTGTCAAAGTTACCATCTCATAGTCTCCATGTTCATATATATTGATTCATTAACCAAGTATACTTGGGCACATCAGCAATAAGTAGTTATATGACAAAATAAGATGAATTTTGGCATTTTCAAATCTTGTATGTTTTGGTTTTTTAACATGTTATAATTCTGGCCAAAATTGAATTTAAGTAAAAGAAATTTAAATATATTCATCCTTCTATCCACAAAGATCACAATCTGAAATTTGAACTGTTGCTGCTCAACAGAAAATAAACTCAATGCTCACTGATTTATGGATATGTATGTGGCCAAATCTTTTGAGATAGCATAAATCTGCCCAGTTGCATGTCTGAAGTATTTGCTGCCTTCCTCGCCAAATTTCCAGTACTCTGGTTCATGGTACTTAACAGTCCTACAAAATAGTAAAGAAGTTGTAAAAAGAAGAAAAATTAAACCCAAGGTTGGGAGGGAAAGACAAAAAGAAAAAATTAATCAAGATCAAAACAATAGGATTACTTCTGAGAAAGAACAGGTCCAGATTTCATACACCCAATATATACTCTGGGCTTTGATCTGTAACGGGCAAGAGTTGTAGCCAGCATGCCTACAGAAGCCAAACGAGTGACAAAGGTGACTTCGATAGTGGTCACCAAATTTACACTAACGTCTAAAGAATGAAACGGAAAAGGAAAAAAGAATAAAGGAAGAAAAGAAAATGCAAGGAGGCAGTGTATACCCAAATTGACATGGACATCGTCATCCACTTTGACATAGAAATCAGCATCCCATTTTGCAACAGCAGTGGAGAAGAAAATTTTGGTTTTTGCTGACAATTCGTGGTACCCTTCAACATGCTCCTGCAAGATAACAACGTAACCAAGTTGAACAAAATTTTCGGTGAACCATCCAAAACACTATATTATGTATTAGCACCCACTTATGTATGTGTCCTTACTAGCCTGAAGAAGTCCATATGCTGAGCTTCTTCTGCATCAATAGCTCGATCTAATATGCTGTTAGATGTTGCACTGTGTCGATCAAAACAATCATCAGTCAGCAAAGTTCTCATTCAAATGGACATGGTTTCCTTATGTTACGCAAATAAATTGTAGCAAGCAAAAGATACACCTCTCCTCTTGTAACATATCCGAAAGAGATCTACATTTGTACAAGTTAGGACATGCTTTTTTCTGTAATAACCCAAAATTAAAGAACTTCTACTTCTCAAAGTAATGTTATAGATATTCCGAAAAGAGACAACAAATTCATCATTCAAATCAGCAGCAAGTACAAAAAATACTAGCAGATGTTAGTGTAACAAATCTTGAAAGAAGAACAAACAGATGCAGACACATAATCAAATAAAGATTCTTGACACAAGTGCAAAATGTCTATAGGTACATGGTTTCTAGGGCACGTAGTTTACACATGACAAGGAAGCACGAGACCCGCAAAATGTGGAAACACTGTCTTAGTAGCCTTTTTCCAAGAGGCAAAGACCACGTAAAATCCTTAACTGCAAGAGTTAGTCATGTGACTTGTAGACTAGAGCGGTAAAGGTACACCTATCACCACACCACAATATGGAGGGTGTTTGGGAATGCTACTGCTAGTATCTTATAAATTGTAGCTAGTAGCTTATAGATTGTAACTAGTAACAGAAGTTGTAAGTATTTGGTAAAAATTGTAACTTGCTGCTGAAATAGAAAAAAAGTAGTTATAAGCTGTAACAGAACTTGTGGGTATTTGAAAAAATTTGTAACTTATAACTAAAATTAGTAGCAGGAAACTAAAAACTGGTAGCAGAAGTTCTGCTAAACACCCCCATAGTGCTAAAAGATGGGTTCATCCAGAGAGTGCCACTATGATGAACTCTTATGCATGCGCATTTGACCTCATACCAAATCCTAACAGAAATTATTCTCTTTTGAACTGATGGAGATATAGCTAATAGATTAGTCCAGCATGAGGTAAGAATCTCATGACTCCCTTGTCTATAAATAGGGCAACAAACATCCATTACATCAAGAAGTAAATACCTATCTCCTTTCACAGTGATTCTCAAAACTATCTTACTTGAAGTCTTGAACTCAAAGAAAGCCCTCTCTCTCTCTCTCTCTCTCTCTCTCTCTACCTTTCACACACACACACACACACAGTTGAACAGCTGCTTCCGTCTCTTCTTTGATGCATTTAGATATGTGTTTGGGGAGATACATGTGAATTACTCCCTAGTGGCCCCAACCTTTAAGTGGATTTACCCACATTGTCGAAGAAGAATAAAGTAATATTACAATGATATAACATAACACCTCCTGCCTCACCACTCTCTGTAATTTTAATCATTCAAGCAAATTCAATTTACTTAACAAAGTCATATAACTTTCATTAAGCTTTGCTGCTTGAAATCCTTTTGCTAATGACCTAAGAAAATAACATTTAAAAGAAAATCCCTAATGGCCAAGGAGCTCCGTCGCATAAAAAAAGAACTGCTTCTTTATGACTATCTAACCAACCTTCGATGAAAGACCTAAAAATTAGTACTAAAGAATTGGCAGCACCAATTTACTAGAGAAAATAAGAGATTACATTTACAAAAATCCTCATGAGCAAGAATTTCTTAACCGTAGTTTTTTGTTTTTCATAAGGACTGTAGGAAGCTCTCAATTTCTTCTTTTTTCCCAAAAATAATATATATTATACGGAAAAAGCAATTTTACAATGAAGCCTAATATGCACATTCTTAGATCCAACATAACACAGGCTGCACCACAAATCTTAATCATCCTCCCACAACCTGTGCGGCTAGATAACACAAATTGCACGCAAAAGAATTGCTCCCAATGCAAATAATCTTAATATCCAACGTGCCAACATGCCTCGTAGCAAGCTGTCTCACAAAACACAAGAAGTGAAAAAATCCTACCGAAAGCAAAAAACCCATTCAGATATTTTTGAGGGAATAATGTTTTAATCATTCAAAGTTTCTTTCCTATTTAAAGTTCTAATCTTATTAAAAGTAGGAACAGCCCACGAACCTACGTTTAACTTTTCATTTAGTAGACTAGAATTTTTAGAATTGGAGAATATGTGATTTATGAAAACAATTAAGTTTGTGAGCAAGCTTGGAGAATTGGAATTAAGACCCCTTAATTCTTCTTCTTTTCATAAACGACATAAAAATTGAATTATGATTTCAAGTTCAAACAACAACAATTCTCTTTGAACTGCACCCCAAAACGTTAGCTCCGTTACCCTCCCCTTTTCTCTACCTTTTAATCTGTTAGACACTCAATATGAAATTTATTACTTCCAAATATCAAGCAAATTTCAACCTGTTTCCGTCTAGGCAGTACATACTGTACAATCTTAAATCTTAACCTGATCTTTATCCTAGACCTGCAGGTTCCCCTTATTTGAATCCAACCACCAATTCAACTAATGGGTGCACCATTCAAAGTTTCCTAAAACTTCTTTACATAAATTTGGCATCAAGTCCGCAGGAGTGCTTCTTGTACTTGTCGAACACCATCAACCTGATATGTTGATTAATTAAGATTGATTTCAAATAATTCAAAAATCCTCGAGAATATTTGCCCAAAAATTCTGTTGTTTTCAAACAGTACTACCATGTTAACCAGTTTGTGAAAAGATGCAAAGAAGTGATTTACCTATGCCCAATCATGAACCGGACAATGATTCCTTTCTCTTGTTCCAATTGAAGAAGCTTCACCCCTAATTAAACCCAAAAAGGCACAGTCATGAAAATTTCAGATCAAACAAATCCATGAAACTAAGATCTGGTAGTACAAACAGAGAGAAACTATCAAATTATTACCTTGAGGCATCCAAGTCTGCCTAACCGAATCACGCCTCTTTCTACTACTAAAAGCAGTGTTTATCCCAATAACTATGAACGCTTTCTTCCTTGTCGAGCCTTCGCGAGACAAGGCAGAGATGGTAGTGGACCCATCAGCCCTACCCATCTCCTGAGAACTTCGAGTAGCGGCCAACTCCATTTGAAGCATTGAAATTGACTTGTCAAGTGATCTGTGACAGAACTCCAAAACGTTTACATAAGAACGAAAATCATCAATTCAAACTCCAATTGAACCCCTAAAAATCTAAAATACATCAAGAATCTAACTGTGAAGAGACACGAAAAATAGAAGGAAACAAGGCCGAATTCTGAATGTGAGGAGCCAAAACTCACTGAATCGCTTGATGGGTTTTGTGAACTTCCTCCACTACATCCTTATCCTGTCCAGGCTTCTGGGAGACACATTTTGGAATTCATTAATAACTCATATGAAGTGTGTTCAATGAACAATTGGGAGTGAATCGACATTGCATAGACCAATTAACCAAATTGTCTCAAATAAATTGAATCTAGAAATAGAATTTCGGTGTATGATACAAACCTTCTTCTTAGAGGTGCAGTCCTCGGATATGATCTGCAGCTCTTGCTCGTGTCGGCGCCGTGACATGAGCTGACTGTTGGATTCCGGCGGAGCCCACAGTCTGACAACAACCAATATCATAGATTCATCAGCTACCATCTACTTCTTACCAATCTCAGTCTCACCAAAACGACATTACATATATATGTATATATGTGTATACACAATAAAGAATAGATAATCAAAACCCTCCATTGCTTCCGCGAACAGATCTTATTCACAATTTAGAGAGAGAGAGAGAGAGAGAGAGAGAACAGACCTGTCTGTGAAGAGAATACCGAAGAAGAAGAAAGACAGGGAGAAAATGGGAATCCATTTTGCAGAGACTTTCCCACTGTTTCTGTTCTTCATTATTGTTTCTTTAGGGAGAGAAAACATAGCATGATATATATATATATACACACACACATACACACATACGTGAGTGTATGCAGAATGCAGACCAGAAGGACGGAAGCTCTCAAGCCGGAGCGATGATGGGGAAATGTTTGAATGTTTTCTTGGCTTTTTTAGATGTTTGAAATTAAAACTATTTATATATTTTTTACAAATATGAATAGATTTTTCACACTAATTTACAAAACAAAAAACCGAATTTTGACTATGCCAATTTTTGGTCCTAATTAATCCTGGACTAGCTTTTTTTTAATAGTTTTTAAATTTTTTGGTTTTTTGATGTCAAATCATAACTTTTTGTGTCAAATTTTGTAAGAAAAAAAAGTGAAAAAAGCTTAATTTTTTTGTAGAAACTCAAACGAAGTGATTTTTTTTAATAAAAAAATCAAAAAAACCTGACTTAAAAGCCCAAGACCAAACACAGACTAAGTTATTGTTTGAAATAGCTTTTGTGGTATTTTTGGTTTTTTTAAAATTTTTTACTTTTTTTCACTAAATTTTTTATTTTTTCGATTCATCGTAAAACAATGAATCAAAAAATATAACATTTTTAGTTAAAGTTAAAAAAAATTTACAGACGAAAAACACCTTGTAAAAGTTTTAAAGTGGCCTTTTATTTTATATGAATTTTTTTATTTTTTAATCAAATTTTTTATTTTTTGGTAGTGAGAGAAATCTAACAGGTTTCATTGAGCTAACTTAAAATTTTTGCAGTAAAGACGACAATCATTGAGCTAACTTAAAATTTTTGCAGTAAAGACGACAATCTCCCACCGCCCCCCCGCCCCCCCAACATAAAAAAAAGCTATCACATGATGCCTAAACAAGTTTTTTGTTTTTTATGTGTTTTCTTAATATATATTTTTGACAAAATATCAATAAATTCTTCACACTAATCTCCAAACAAAAAACCGAATTTTGAACTGGCCCAAATTTAGGCCCTAATTGAAAACGAGTTTTTTTTTTTTTTAGTTTTTTCAGTGTTTTTTTAGTCAAAATTAAGATAGGTAGTTTAGTAATACTTTTTAAACTAATAAATTATATCATTCGGTAATTAAGTTTTTAAGAATTATATTTTTTTTTTT